>WYDF02289806.1:0-30027 GCA_009867245.2 Adranes taylori
GGAAGAGAGAATGGTAAAAAATGTATTTGCGGAAGCGATGTTATGTAAGAAGGATGATGAAAATGAATAGGTACGTGAAAGAAGCAGAGTATATGAGAGATGTGGATGGTCAATGTATGACTGGTATGACAGAATGTGTGATGGACAAAGGTGAGAGTTTGAGATTGAACAAAAGTTAAAGGATGTGGATCTGCAAGAGAGGTATGAAAGGATACCTCTCGGAAAGAGAAAAGAAGAAAATAAAAAGCGAAAGGGCAGAGGGAGAAGGAAAGGAAAAAGAAATTTGTTTCTGTTTTTTAGGAATTACGTTAGTTTTAGATGTTTAATAATCTTACTGTAATGTTTTAATCAAATGCCAAAAAAAGGATTATTATTACTATAATTAGTTATGCAAAGTGCTGGTTCATTCTTTGCATTCCATAGGTTTAAGTTATTGTAGAATTCTGCAATAAATATCTACATAAACTATTTTCCAAATTTGTACTACTAAAACTAAGGTTGTAATATTCGCTTACATACACGATATATCAGTTGTCAACCTTACATCTACAAAATAAATTTAATATTGAACAAACCTGCCATAGAATTAGTCACCTTTCTCGTCGTTAATGCAGATTGTACACGACTAGAAACAGCATCCACTCTAGCAGACATTCGTAAATAATTAATAGCTTGATTTTTCTGTCTAATCGCATTTTCTGCATGAATCCTAGCGACTTCCATGTTACCCTTTTGAATTGCCTGTTTAGTTTTAGCTTTTTCTAATTTTTCTTCTTTATCACATTTTTTTGAATTGCGTTCTAATTCCTTAACAGCAAACTTTAAGTTGAATAAATGTTCTAATTATATATTAAGGAAAATTTGATTTTTAAATTAGAATGATGAATCATTCATATTTAAATAACAGAAAAGGATACTTTCCATTACTGACGATGACATCTCATTACCCATTTTGTTTAATATTTATAAAAAATTTTTTTTAAATAAACGCAATTTTTCTTAATTGATAGTATCTTTAAAACTTAGTATTTGCTCGTTACCATTTTTCCTATTTATTAATTTATGACGGGTGACAATCAGCAACACAGACAGGATTTCTGACTGACTTGTACGATTGACAGATTTTGTTGCTTAGGGTTGCCAGTATTAATTTAAGTATACTTATATAGTTATCTCTAATGACCCAGCTATTTAGCAAAATAATTAAAAGTTATTTATTAGAAAACAATATTGATGATGTAAACTGTTACAAAGTAAATTTATGAAATTAGGGCTTGTCTTCGGCTTATGGACACACGCCGAAAATTAAAAATCATACCTTATTTGAAAACTCTTACCACATCAAGAACAGTGGTGCATATCATATCTTTGTGATATTATCATATCTAAGGATATCTTACATAACTTTAAACTTTATTAAATAATATTTCTTTTTCTATTATTTCTATTCATACAGTTTATAATAAATTTGTATTGTTTGCTTCATTTAGTTTTCTTCAGTTTGTTCCAAGAAGTGTTTGACAAGTGTTTTAAATTTTTTGTAATTTTTTTTGTTTTCTATGACTAATATTATAACCTATTAATATACTTATATAGGGATAGTCGAAGAAAATGTCAATTACTTTGACAGTTCCAGAAATTTAGTAAAAACAGAATGAAAAAATATTGTTTAATAAAGTTTAAAGTTAATGCAACATATCCTTAGATGCCAGAGCAACGATAAAATATAGTTTGAGGAGTGATATAGTGTTTATAACGTTTAATAACAGATTTCTTTTAGTCTTTTGGAGCACTTTTGAAGAGCTATAACTCCTGAACAAAAAGAGCCACAAAGGTATGGTATGCACTACTGTTTTTGATGTTGTAAGAGCTTTCAATTTTTATTTTTCGGCGTGTGTCTATAAGGCGAAGACAAGCCGAAATTAATGTAAAGTACATGAATTATATAATTAAAACCCATTTATTAACAAACTTATGGTAAAATAGCAACTCACAGGTTTTTATCTCGTTTTTGAGTGTTGTCCTCCTCAGCCATTTGTCTGTGTATATTTATGTACAGATTTAAGTTTTGCCGAAAACGCTTTTTTTTAAATAGTGTAATTTTACTATTATATCGTTAGTCAAAGTTTTACATTATTGACCACCTATAAAAAAAGTATTTATAGAAGTTGCAGTTTTATATTATGGTATATAATTTTTATAAAAAAAAGATATTTTATTATTAGTTTTTATATACTATTTTCTATTATTTAGTAAAAATATTTTATTAAGAATTATTCAATTTATAACATTTTATAAATTAAAGAACAAAAATTGTGTCAACCTTAAGTTATTGAAATTAAGTATTGGTCAGTTGGTAAGCATTTGATCGGAACAAAATGGATTATGTTTATTTTTTAAAGGAAAGAAAGAGAAAAGGACTATGAGACAATCTTGTCCTGACAGCAGTTCAATGATGCCATATTAGGCACATAAACATCAGTATTACTTTAAAATATTGTGTATTGAATTTTAGCATTTAAATACATGCAATGAGTTTCTTACATTGTTGTACTTTGTATTCTAATCATGATGATCAAAATTGGCCTGAGATAATGCTTAATTTGAAAACATAAAACTGTCAAAATGTTGCGAACGTTTTATCTCACCAATCCCATTGCCATTTCGTACATCAATGGTGGATATAGATACTACGGATAGATTAAATCAAAATTAGACAAACTTAGAATTTTCTTAACAAAAAAAAAATAAAAAATCTAAAAGCATCTGACTCTATGCGAACTTTGCGACAAGATTATCTATTAGGCCAGAAAAACGATTAACTATACAAAATATAATACTACCTCATCAATGTTAACTCAATTTTTTGACCTGATGATGCTTATTTATTTAAGTAAAACCGGTCGCAATAAATTAAAACAATATAAGGTAGTATATTTTTGAATTTATTCAAGGACCTTATTTTGGATCAATTAACATTAACATAGTATTTAGTTTATTACTTTATCCTATTTAGGTACACTGATTAAAAATTTATGATTTCATTGTTAGCTTAATATAATCATAAATAAATTTTGTAAGTTTTTTATAAACTTTCAAGAAAAATCTTCGCTTTCATGAATAATTAATAATTTGGCAGCGTTGACCTACGATCTCTTCTGTATTGCAGGTTCCTAACATAAAATACTTTTCCCAAACCAACTTTTGTTAACAGATGTCACTAAGCGGCTTAATGTAATTATAATTTCATCCACCAAGACGCTTTTATATGTCGCTGCAGCAGTTCTTTTGCTCGGTTAGTGGGGAGGTGTGTTTAAGCAATTTATGTTTGTGGATATTTACATCTCTATAAAAAAAATGTAATAAATAGTATTTGTAACAGACGGAATATATGTTGTCAATATCTTTAATCAGTGCTGATTTACCATGAACATGATATTAACGTGGCAAAATTGTCGTTTCTTAGAAATTAAGCAAGTTTCAGAGATACGCCGCTAGGTGCTACCGAATCGTCTCATTGTGATATCACAAATGTGAAATTGTGAAGAGTGACTATTTTCGTATGATCAAATAACTTTTATAACAAGCTGTACATCTCGTAATAAATGCAATATCTAATTTTCTGAATAAGTAAGTCTTAGTTATAATTAACTCTACTGTACTTGAATGTCATGTTTTTATTTTATTAGTTTCAAATATGTCTGGATATTCTCCTGACGGTATTCGTAAGGAGAAGAATAAGTCTGGTTCCGAAAACGTTGATGACAGTATAAAAGAAAGTTACATGACTCATCCAGTTGCTGATCATTTATATACTGAATTACAAATTAATGAATCTCTTATGGATAATTTTCTTGACATTCCCAAACCCATGGATCTAGATGATGAATCTGCGAGAGAAGGTGGTGTTTCTAATGAAAAGTCTATAGAACGCGATCCTCTGCTTCTAGAATCCGATAAAGAAGATGATGAAAGTAATAAATCAGGTACTGTTACATCTGATTTAGATCAACCCCTTGAGAAAGGGTTTTCGTTGTATGAAACTGAATTGCAGCCCATACACTTGAATAAAAATCTCGAATTTGATACGGTGATGAAGAGTGGTACGAGGAAAGGTAAAGAAATACCAAGTATAAAGGATTTGGATCGGGAGAAAGAAATATTAGAAACTGAGAAATCGGATGAAAGCGAGAATGTAACGAAAGAAAGTGAAAAGCTTGATATGGGCTTGAAGAAGGATGGAATTTCAAGTCAGATGAGTGAAGATGTCCAAAAAGATGATACGGATACACAGAAATCGAGTTCTAGTGCTGGTTTGTATATTACTATTTATATGGGTCAAGTATATTATTATTATTATTATTAATGTTCGGATGGTTTTCGACTAATTTTAACAAAATGTAAGTCGGTTTTTAAAATCCACAATATTAATTTATTGTCATAATGTTACCATTTGGAACTATTGAAGATTTTGTGTAACAACATTTACGAAAATAAATTTATATCGTGTATCAGAAGAACCGACTTTTATTTTGTTATGATGATTATTATTGTTTTTGTTGAGTGTGACGTTACATTTCTTTTATGCAAAATTTTATTTATTATTGACATATTGAGTAACACGAGTTACATTCCTCTATGTTTAAATTTAAAAAAAATTGATTGTATAATGGAACAGACAGGAGCAATTTTTCCTTTTGCGTTTTCCGGACGTATTTATTCTTTCATTTCTTTCTTCTTTTTTTTTTCTCGTATTTATTTTACTTACCTCAGTCTGATTAAGTACCTATTCATAGCCTTTCTAAACAAATTTCACTTTTGATTGTTTTCAATTCTTGGGGCACCTTATTAAATTATTGAAGTAACCAGTTCTTAATTGTTCTTCCCATTTCAGTATTACAGCTATATTTGTTGAAGTTGCCGCTGCTCCTCCTGCTCTTGTTACACCTGTATGTAAACGTTTGCCTCATATAATTTTACTTTGATATTATTTGGTAGGACTGAATTATTTAAGCTTCTGCCAATGACACTATTTTACTTGTGACCATCAAGTTTCCAATATTTTTCTTTGAGTTCCAAGTATGTAACTAATTCCCTCTATGATTTTTCTCCAAATATTTACAACTTTATTTTGTTTTCCTTTTTATTCTTGTGTTTAAAGATAGTGTAAGTTGTTTGTGAGGTAGGATGAACCGACCAATTAATAACCACTTTGGAAGATGTGAAATTTTATATGTTCCTAATTTTACTGAGATAAATAAAAATCTGCTGTGGGTTTGTTGACAATGTGAAATTAAGTTTTCGATATTATTTTCAAAATCTCATATTTAACGCTAAATACACGAAAAAAAGAAGAAAAAAATGTAATAGGTACGGCTAGAACCACTAAATGACTACGAACATCCCATAAATATCTAAATTAAAACTAGTAAATGACCAACAGAATGTGTATATTACTAGGTACATAGCAAAAAATGAGATTAAATTAATAATTAATGAATTATTTAATTTCATGTTTTTCTATATCAGGCCTGAATAGGTATTACCACTAGTTAGTAGCAGTGGTGGCTCGATCTTTGTAATTACATCCTCATTCTTGTACCATATCTCGTCTACTTTTTCGGGCCATTTACATTGTTGGCATCTACTTTTGTGCATCACTCTTACTTGATATTCTTTACTGTGTTTATTGCTAATTATTCCCAGAAAGTATGCTTCTTCATACTTTACAATAACTACGGAGTCACATACTTTACAATAAGACAAAGTCAACTACGCTTAGAAGGACGTCATTTTCGTCAGCCGAGTTTTGGCCTGGCAATTCCGTGGGCAATTCGTCATTTTCACTGTCACTATTTTGTAACAGACATGAAAAGTCTGATTCATTCGACGTCGTACTCGAACTCTCAGACAATTTTCTTTTAACTCTCTTTCGGTTTTTTTCCCTTGTAGTTTTGCTTCCTTTTTCAATCCTCCCTTGCTTTTTTTCGATCAATCTTCACCTTTTCAGCAGTTTTCTTCTTTCTGCTCATAGTACTCTTTCCAATACTTGGATAATATTGCCAATTCTCTTTTGGCAATAAGAGGTGCTTTTTCTCTTACCCTCTTATTTTTGGAAACCTCAAAGTTGGGAAAATGCAACAAATATCTTCAGTGGATTCCTTTGTTTTTGAAAGAACATTGCAGTTTGAAGTGTTGTTTGTTAGTGGTTGAGTTTTGGTGGTTACAAACTAGTTCCGATTTCTAAAGTTAGTTCTTTTTCTACGTATCATAGTGTGTCTATATCATTTTCCAAATTTATTGTAGGTATATAATCTTCTTGCACAAATTCTGATATATCAATTATTGGATTCAGATTATCTCAAGTTCTTGAATCTTCATTTTCTTGATCGTCGTTGTTTCCTATTATTATTTCTAATTCGTTATACTCCAAATTCTCTTCATTGTTTTTTCGTTCTCAATTTTAAATTCGTCTGAGGCACTTGCATGTCATATTTTAAACAATTTGTTATTTTCCAGGTCTTCTTGGACTTCCCTTGCGGATCTGTACTTTTCCAAAGTTTCCGGCGAAATCTCGCTTTCTAGCATTCGAAAGAATTGTAAGGCGTTCAATTTATTTGTATTCGAATTCAAATGAGGTAGGGATATGACACCTATTATAGGCTCCGCAATAGTCTTTTATCGAGTGTTCATGCGTTTTGTGTAATGTACATTGTTAGCATCAAAAGGATATAGACCACAAGCATGGAGAGAATTTTTTATAATTTCCGCTTTGATTGAAGATTTAAAAGCTTGTGAAAAAAAAAGACCAAAAGAGGACTTAGTCAGTGATTCATGTTTTCTGTTTATATTTTTGGCACTGCTTTCTCCACAAGTTTTTCAATGGACGAACATCACAACGCTGCAATATGTGTGTTGCATTAGGCAAGAGACAGTATAGCAGTATTATCTTTTCCAGACAAAAAGTGACTAGTTTTGGACTGAATCTGACTTGTGTCCGTCTAATAGAAACAAAACTGGAAACTGTATGTTGTTCACCAACCACGGGTAGAAGTTATTCGCTACGTATGTATTCAAAGAATGTTGATCCAACCATCCACCCAGAATTGCTCCTCCCTATAAAAAACTGATCTGGGATAGAGTTCGCAATATCCCTTGGTACTCTCTTCTAGGGGTAAATAATTACTGCTGGGGCAACTTCTCCGCTGGCAGAAAAGTTTGCTAGGACCGTAAAAACACTCTTTTTCTTCGCCTACAGCTACGTAGTAAAAATTCTTAAATATTTAAGGGCCCGAAACCTTCCCAGTTTTTGAACATAACTGGACTCCTGTTTCGTTAGCGTTAAATATGCGGTCTTCATTATTAAGAATGTCGACAGCACCTTATTCCTCTAAATAGTTTCTTAATTCTTGAAAGCATTGTCATATGTTTCTTCGGTCACATTGGTCCTTGTCTTGGAAATTATTTCTTTTATTGCAATATTAGGTCTTTGATTTAAAAATCCTTTCAGCCATTTGTCTCCCGGATGATTGTCTCTAAATGGATTGGGACGCTGCGTCTCAACCATAACATTTTCTACCGAAACCGCCGAGAAATCTGGTTGAAATTTATAATCTGAGGCTCATTTATGACTACGTTATTTTCACTAATGTACTGAAAGTTTTTACTTTTTTGTATGGATCATTTTATTCAATTTTTATTTTCCAATTTTTAGATGAATTTGTTGTTGCATTTTATTTGGCTTTCAATTTTTGTTTTTTATTAGTTTTTTGCTGTACTATTGCACTCATAATACTATTTTTTTTTTTTCAATTCTCAAACGCTGTTTCGCATAAAACAATCTCAGACGAAAACTTTTACACTAGTATCATGTGTTTGAAAAATTGTACAATTAAATGGGCTGCTCACTTGTCACATCGAATAAACCCCATTGAACAGTAAGTGGATAAATCTGATGAACTAAAATACATTACAGCTTAAAAATTTTCTTTAAAATTAAAATTGAATTCAACATACTCGAATGCATAAATTCAAATATAGCTCTCATTTAAAGACATATAAAATGATACAGTAGCCTTGAAGTACGCTTTATTGATAGTACAACTTTTGATTGAAAAAGGACTGAGTGGATTTCACAAATGAAAAATACATATTACATACAGGGTAATAACATCAACACTAGTTTTCAAATAATAAATTATATTTTTTTAGTACAGAAAAAATTTATTACTTTATATATATGTATTTTTTAATTTTTTTGTATTTGAAATTTAAGGTGGTAGTGGAAAAGATTATGTTCCTCATCAGCGAGAGTTAAAACTACTTTTACAATTATCAAAAGAGGCTAATTTGGATGTTAACATTGGCCATAAGCGTAAAAGTGTCGACCCTTATTCGAATTCTAAAGATTTCGAATACGATACATCGCAATTCTTATGTACATCATCGAATTCATCAACAAGCAGAGATATGAGTTCCAAAGAATCGTCGACAACCGGTGTAAGTAATTCCCCGATCAGTGGAAAGAAGCGTTTAATGCGATCGACGAAAGATTCGAATGCTGGTAGTGAAACGCCCGGTACAGAAATCACGAAAACTGGAACTCAAATGGGCGAAAGTCAAGCGGATGAAAGGTCGAAGCGAAAGCGGGATGATAGCGTAGAAAAAACTGGACAAGTTGATGAAGATTCAAGACCCAAAAAGATTTCTAAACAACATATGACTTTATTAAAGGTATTATTTGTTATTTAATTAAATATATATGTACTAAATTTATGCTAAGGGACAAGGCAACGGTCGAAACTACTAACAAATTCGTCTAAATTTGCATAGACGCACTTTCAAATGTCGTCCTTGTCTTATGAGTGAACCTAACCTCAGAATATTAACAGTAGAAGAAAACTGGCTCAATATTTTTTCCTTGTTATATTTATTGTCATATGTCTTGCAAAAATAGTTTCACTCCCTAGCATAGAGCGTTTGAAGCACAACGGAGTAACCGAATAATATAGTATTAGGCAGGATAGAAATTTTGCTCTCGCAATATATTTCAATTCTATGAAGTGGTGCTTTCAACTAATTAGAGCCCAATCTTAACCTATACTGATATTAGTCAATCTGTGTGCAACGAGTTTAACTATTTTGTTAATTCTTCTAGTTCTTATAGCAGTGATGCATCACATCTTGAATCTCTTCAATATATTAACCTCAACATGGCTACTTTCTTCATCAATGGTGTTCTTGAAGCTAATATTATTGAGGTCATTGGTAAGATGATTACCAGATGCTTTATCCTTAAAAAAATGTATACATACCGTTGTCAAACCTGTTACACATATATGTAATTCTGCTTTTTCAACTGTCTGGTTTCTTATTACACTCAAAAAAGCTTGACTTTTAAAATCGCAAAACACGCTTGAAGTTGACTAAGGAGTAGATTTAAACAAACTAATTGACAGATTGTACTGTAATTGAACAACTAGACGTAGTGCTACTAGTTGTACTGCTAGTTTTTTTTTCTACAACAAATAAAATTATAGAATATTTCACATTAATTTTTTTTAATGATTAAATCCGGATACTTTTTTAACAGAATCTATAGTAAAAAGTTCTGGTTTCATATTTTCATTCTAGCTTCTGGTTTGTATTAGAGCTGCGACTTTTTTAAAATTGTTAACCTGACCCGATCCGACTTATCCGACCCGAATCCGAATAAAAAAAAATTTTATGTCACAAATTTCAACTAACGTGGAAGTAATTGAATGTAATAAAGTAATACTAACCCAATACAATCCGTTGGCGGAAATTGCTAACCTGGCCTGGGCATAAAGGTCTTTCATTTTTAAATAACCCGAACCCGATTTCGGGTTGGTCTGGTTCGGGTGCATTTTGAACAGCCCTACTTTGTATATTATGTATGGAATGGCGGAACTGTTCTCGTTCTTGTTTTTTTTTTATTTATCTACACCATAATGATCTATATTTTTGACAGAATAGAAAAGATGCATTTTGTTGGCGCTGTCATAAGGACGAAATTCAATTGTCATGCAACACATGTCCACGATCCTATCATACGAAATGTGTGAAACAAACACATTTACCACCCGAAGGTACCGAAACAAATGATGATGGTCAAGCTGCACAATCACGATGGGCATGTCCAGAATGCGTAGCTATTTTAAAAGCGGAAAATACTGCAACACGTTCTCCAGCAATGCGTGATATGACACTTGAAAAATTGTGCGGATTACTTAAGTTCGCTTTAAAACGAATGATACAAATTCCAGAGGTAAAATATACAAAATTATGTCGATTACTAAAAATAAAATAAATTAATAACCTTTATTGGCATACATTTACAAACCATATACAGTTCTACATTAAAATTAAAATTATTACTTGAATTACAATTATTACTTTTAAATTATTACTTGTTCCTAATAAAGAAAAACAAACTTCATTTCTTGTCTAGCGAGGATGAAGGTGAGATAAACCATCTTTACAAACCTTTTTCCCCATGTTCTTCTTTAGCCTTCCTTCACTCTTCCCATTATTCTTCATTTTATTTTCTTCCCTTTTTCTTTTTTTTCCATCCATTCCCTTTTCATCATCCCTTCTACCTATTTCATCCATAATTTTCCTCATTATCTCCGTTTTCTTTGTTTCTGGTCCTAGATATACCCTCCAATTTTCTGCTTTCTTTCTTTCATTCCTATTCGACATCATCCCGTTACATGATTTTATCCAACGTTCCCATACTTCCACACTTTTCCACATATTCTGCATTTCCTATCATTTCTCCCCATCCAATATCTATTTCCTCTCCATATTTCCGTATCTAAACCTCGCTATCATTCTCTTTTCTTGCATACTTATATCTCCTACTAACTATCCTGGCAAACCCCATCCTCTTTCAGCCACTGGTACTTCTTATTATACAAACTCATCCTAAACCTTCCATTTATTTCTTGCAATTTTATATCTTTCATCCAATTTTCCACTTCCATCCTTACTTTCATATCATCCACTATCATTCTCTCATTCTATGCATACCCTGACCATGCCATCCACTCGTACCCTTCTCTCTCTCTCTCTCTCTCTCTCTCTCTCGCACACACACACACAAATCCATTCATTTCTTTCAATTCCTGTACTTTCTTGTCTCTTCGCTTCTCTATACGCATTTTTTACAAATCTATCCTCTTCATCATCAATTTTTTTTTTACACTACTAATTACTTTACACTACTTATCCAACATTTATATTCGTTCAACTCCTGCCTCACTGTTTCCCCCGGAGTGTTTCCTGCCAATCCTAATATTCTTTTCATGTTTCCTATTTTCACTTTTTCTATCTCTACCCTTTCCTTCGCCGCATACACTTCTGTCACATACAACATCATATTTCTCGCACATACATTTAATATCTTCATTCTGACTGACTCCCCATAAACATCTCCCATACACACGTCATTCTTTCTCCTGCCATCTTTGCTTTTCCTGCGAACATTGTCACATGTTCTTGCGTTGATCTATTCCTACTCATCATATATCCCACGTACTTGTATGTTTTTACATTCTCTAATCTCTCCCCATTCAGACTAAATGCGTCTTTTTTACTATCTCTACCACCCTTGTTACATATAATATTCGTTTTCTTTCTATTAACTTCTAATCCTCTTTCCCATATCTTATTCACCCTTCCTATCATCTCATTCATTTCCTCTCTTGTACTAGCCATGCACACTATCATCCGCATACGCCAAGAACCATATCTTGTCCCTCCCAATACCACACCTCCTCCAAATCCGACATGTATATGTTGAATAAACTTGCTCTTAACAGACATCCCTGTCTCCCACCTTTCCATACTTCGAACCACTCTGACACCCTTTCTCCCACTCTCGCCCTTACCTTTATCCCTTCATACCGACCTCTAATAAACTCATACAACCTTTCCGATATACGAAGAGATTCCATTGTCCTCTAGGTTCTATCTTACCAATTTGTGGAATATTGATTTCTAATCTATGAATAATAAGTATGCCTTTTTCTCATACTCACTTCTTGGTTTATTATATTATTAAGTATGACTATATTATCCACTATGCTCCTACCCTTTCTAAACCGAGTCTGCGTTTCCGAACACATTCTTCTCTTGTATTTCCTTGTCTAATTTTTTATGAACTATCCTTTTGAACAGCCTATATATTCCACTCATAATTGTCACCACTCTAGAGCTTTTCACATCATTTCTCTCTCGTCTTTTGTACACCTGAACTATTTCCCATCCTTCAAGTTCCTCAGGTATTTCTTCTCTTCCATTCCATATTTCATTCATGCTTTTAGTCAACGCTTCTACTCCCATGTAATTTTGGATTACCAAAAGTTAATTACTAATTAATTTCTAATAATTTGTTATTAGTTATTTATGAAATATGTTTCTCAACAGTCTACTCCGTTTATGCATCCTGTAAATGTAAAAGATTTTCCCGAATATCAGAATTGCATAATACAGCCGATGGATTTATCACTGATAGAGAAAAACTTGAAGAAAAATCTATATGGGAGTACGTCGGCGTTTGAAGCAGATGCCAAATGGATTTTGCATAATAGTATAATTTTTAATTCATGTAAGTATTACAAATGTCCATAAAGTAATAATTACACTTATTTAAAGGTTTCTCATTTCTTAATTATTTTCATTTAACCTTTATCAAAATTTTTATAGTTACAAAAAATAAATTTGAATTAAATATTGCAAAAGCATGATCTTCACAAGAAAATACTAAACATTAAAAAAACTTGTGAATCCTTATATGACAATTTATATAGATAGATGGATATTTATTTATTGCAGCTGTTCAGCTTGATTCAATAACAATGCATATACTTAAAATGTCGGGTGATGTCGGAAAATTATTGGGTGATTTAGCAGTTGATATCTGTTTCCTCTTGAAAGCTGTTTTATTCAGTAACTTCCATTCTTGGCGACAAATATTGTACACTCCGTATCCCCTACGGAGGTACTCCAATGCACATAGCCGGATTCTAGGAACCTTCAAGTTTATTTTCGCTCTGATGTTATGTGCATGAATGTGTTCTCTCTTTTCTTTCAACATTGCAGTCCTATGTGTATGGTTTGTTACCTTGAATATATATATAAGGCTGGTGCAGTCAATATTTTATATATTTTGAATGGTGGTCTACTTGGTGTCAAATTAAAACTCAAATAGTGTATGATAGGTGGTTTTTGCTGCGTCCCTGTCTGACTCACTATGATTATGAATAGTTTGTTATTCATTAGCATTCTCTTTATTTTCTTTATATTTCTTTTCATTATTGTTTCGTTATCATTAGTTTTCATTAACATTATTCTAGTTCTAGTTGCAGTTCTAATGTAAACCTATATATTTATATAAGCAGTGTATACATCAGAATATTACTATATCATATATAAAAATATTTCAATAACGTCAATTCTGTAAAAAATATAAAAATTATATTTAATTCTTTGTACTCTTGGATTTTCAATAGATAAATAAATCATCACATGCTTCTTGTATTTTCTTCGATTTTGTGCTTCATTTAGTTCGGCGCTACTTTTTTTCTACCTTCATATCGTATACGTGAATCTCTGTTTCGAAGTATTTGAAGTGGCATCCGTTTTAGATTGAATCTTTCTTATCCAACGCTCATTTGAACAAAGTTCGTCTTCCAATAAGGTTCGTCCAATTCTATTTTAAATTTGTTGTTCGTTCTAAGCACTTTTTTGATTTTTGTACTGGATTTTTCTACTCAGCGTCCTTGATTTTTGTACCCTACATCCAATCTCTAAAGCGCATCTCTAATGTTGGCCGCTTCATTTCTCTTTGAGTCGCACGCTATTTTTCTGGTCAATGTGCGTGTTTCTGCTCCAAAGGTTGAGACATGAAGAACGCAATAATCAAATATCATCCTCTTTAAGATATTCTACAAATCTTCTACAAAATGCAAACCTTCACAGAATTCATGATACTACGGATGCAAATTAAATGATTTCCAGTCTAATTAAAATTCTTCAAACATACTGTGAACTTGCATTCCCGCTGGTAACACCTAAAAATTATTCCATTGACACTTTTATAGCAAGATCTGACCTTACAACGAGCAAACCTTGAAATTACGCACTACAAGATAGATTTGGAACAGAAGATTCTGCAAGAGTTTTAGACAGGTTCAGAACTAGACATATAGAAGCCTTAACAATAAAGAAAAAACAACGCAACCTGCGACAAATTTAAAAATCAGAAAGCAAAAACAAAGCGATATGGCATATTATAAACAGCGAAACAGGCAGAAGAAATATAGTCAGGAAAGATATAAAGCCATCTTGTGAGGAATTAAATACGTACTTCGCGCAAAACGTCGATATACTGGTCTCAAGAAATGTCCAAAACAATACGATTAACACTGCAACCATAAAAACAACAAATGGAACGACTCTATTTATGTGGCCCACTTGTGAGAAAGAAATTACATCGATTCTAAATAATCTAGAAAAGAAAACAACCAAATATATTTTCAACCTATCAACAAAAATATTGAAAATAGCCACAGATATTATTTCACCACACCTAACTAAAATCTACAATTGCTGCATAGAAACTGGGACCTTTCCTGACCAACTTAAGATGGCCAAAGTAATTTCAAAAACGGAGGCACTGAAAATTATGACAATTACAGACCTATTTCACTTTTACCAGTACTATCAAAAGTACTCGAGAAAATTATGTTGGAAAGAATCCCAAGTTTCTTCAATAAACATAATTACTTAACCCATTCTCAATTTGGCTTTAGAAACAAATATAGCACTCAAGATGTCATGCACTCAATAATAACGTACATTCATCAAGCAATGGAAAATCACAAAAAAACATGTCATGTTTTTGTGATCTTTCAAAGGCTTTTGACACCATATCACATATATATTAAGCAAATTGGAACACTATGATATCCGATGCACTCCGTTGTTATTCGTAAAATCTTTTCTATAAAACCGGAAACAAATAGTATTAACAGACGGCAATATCAGTAAAGAACAGCACATAAGAGGTCAATTATGGGCCCTGGACTTTTCATTATATATATATATATAAAGGATCTGCCGGAACACGTACGATCACCAGTTGTAATGTATGTGGACGACACAGCTATAACCACTGCTGCAGACACAACAGAGGTACTCGTCCGCAAACAAAGTTTAGAAATAACAGAGATGGTTTAAACAAAATGACGTTGTACTAAACGACACGTAAACAACCCACCTGCAATATACTGTGGATAGATGGGGAAAAAATAGCCCAGCAGTTAAATTCTTAGGAATCCACGTGGACAGGCCTCTGACTTGGATAACACATGTAGACATATTGGCAAATAAGTTATCAAAGAGTGTGTACGCAATAAATAGAATTACTAACGTTGCCGGAAAAAAAGCTAGCATTACCGCTTATCACTCACTCTTTGAATCTCAATTATTGTATGGGATAGAGGTCTGGGTCAAAATACCCATCATGAACAACTTCTACTACAACAGAAAAATGCGGTGAGATCTATTACCGCAATTTCAAAAAGCATTGCATGTAGTCCTTTCTTCAAGGAACTATGTATAATACCTATTCCATCGCTATGTTTTAAAAATCACATCAGCAATACATAAAAAAGTACATTTACTAACTACACAGAAAGACGTGCATAGTTACAAAACTAGGAACAATAAACAACTCCGCATGTACGCCTTAAAGTTGGGAATATCTACGCAGAGGCATCCATGGTATAATTGTTGCCATCAAGAATGGAAATCGCTTAAAACGACGACATTCCATAACCGATTAAAAACGTTTTTCAAAGAAAATATATTCTACAACACAGAAACAAATAAAATTTGAAACACAACAAATAACATTTGAAAATGAAGGTAGAAATTGATATTATTTAGCTACATTATTATTTCATAGTTATTTAGTTATTATTACTCATTAACAACTGTAGAGTTTACAATTAAACTATTCTATTCTACCAATTCTTCATTTTCTGTTGTGAGTTTGATTGTCTCTGCTACGCTGATCTCATGGGATAGGTTTTGCTAAGTGCTTACTCGTTCACTAAGATTATTAGTTATTAGGTAGGGTTCTGTTCTCTTCTATTGCAAAATTCGTCACAATTTGTGTTTTCGATGGATTTATCCTCAGATCAATCCTTTGAGGTTTTTCTAATTTTTCCTAGCTTAAAATTTGGGACCTACATGTTTTCCAGATAAGAGAATATGATTTTGGATTTTTTTTAATATTGACATTTTCAGAAGTAATGTGTAGCATTCCTCTTTTTATTTTATTAATTGTTTTTGTTTTAGATCATTCAAAAGTAACAACAACAGCAAAAGCAATCGTAAAAGTCTGCAAACAGGAAATGTTGGAAATTGAGAATTGCGCGAACTGTTATCAAAACGCCAATACAAAAAAGTACTGGTTCACTGAGGTGTGCCCGAAGCCACATCTATTACTGTGGGCGAAACTTAAAGGTTTTCCCTATTGGCCTGCGAAAGCTATGTGCCATAATCCATCGACTGGAATGGTTGATGTACGATTCTTTGGTGCGCACGATCGTGCTTGGGTCGCACACAAAGATTGTTATCTCTATTCGGAACGAAATCCAAATGTCTATCAACAAAAGAGAAATGATATCAACGAATGTATTAAAGTAAGTAAATCTTAATCATTTCATCGATAATTATTAAAATTAATTAAATGGTTTACTTATTTCATTATAGGAAGTGAATGTGTATATAGATAATTTGAGGAAAGTTTATGGTGAGTTTCGTCATGCGCCATATCGATTATTGTATGATCCGTCGTTAGACATGAAATATATACATACTTATCTACCAAAATATAAACATATTTTTTCAACACGATCATCAGCTGCAGGAGAATCTGTGGCTGTTAAGCATATTACTGCAGAAGAGGATGTAACTAATATTTTACCAATAAATAGCGATGTTGCCGAATCTAAAACATCAGCTGAGAATTCACTACGTAAGTGCTTTTAGTTACTTTTTTTACACTTTTTTTGTAATATAATGACCTTTTACAATGTTTTGGTAATTATTTTGTTTAGATGAATCATGATTTTGCTGAGTTATTATTTTTCTAGACAACTTGTAACAATTTATTAATGAACTGCGATTTAAGACAACTTCTGTTTTTATTTTTGCGAATCAAAACTTTTTGTTTTTATGAATCACAATATTTTTGGTAACTATTTCTTTATAAGAGAGTTCATCTTGAATCGCGAATTTTTCCATTTAATGATTTTTTTAGTTACTTTCTTGGTGAGATTTTTTATCGTAATATTTTTTCTTTGTGGAAATACTGTAAAGCAGATTCCTTTAATCTGCTTATTGATAGTATCCAGGCCAAGTATTTTTATCTGTCTTCGGATCAGTTATAGCCTAATGTCGCTTGTAAGTCTTAATTAACAACGGCAAACTTATACATAATAATGGTTTTACATTTATAAACGGCTCCGGGAAAAAGTCGTTCCTTATGTATATTCAGCTCTATTTAGTTTAATCTTTATTTATGCATTTTGCACTATATGACAAAATGTATAATGTAACAGAATCTATAACGTCTATAAATGTAATGGTGGAAATGTAATTACATTTTTCTTTTATATAGAAACAACGCCAATAGCTTCAATAAAATCAAAATCAGAATCAGAAAAAATTGAAAGTAGTGATGATATCCCTCACAGAATCACCAGAGAACGTTCCTCAAGTCGTAATAGTTCCTCTGGTGGTTCAATGAAAATGAGTGATCGCTTAATTAGAAAACTATCGACTAAAGAAGATACAACGTCTAAAGAAATCGATAACGACGAAGAGGAAGGAAGAAGTATAATACAACATCAAACTGATGAGAAGGAAGAACGCGGAAAATCGGTTGTAAGAACATACGAAAATACGAAACGAATGACTAAAGATACCTCTAAAGAAGAAGAGAATGAGAAAGACATTAAAAGGAAAACGAAAGACGATGATTTGAAATTAACAAACGAAGGAAAAGAGGACCCAAGGGATTCTTTAATAGAGAAAAATGCAACGAGTACTAATAATAAATCACTGGATGATGTGACTGAAATCAAGAGCGATATTAGAGCAAAGGACAGCGAGAATAAATGTGATGAAGAGCCATTTGAAGAGAATGATTTACTACAGGTAATGAATAACATTTTATTTTAAAGTGAGCATTGTGTGAATTGTTTTAAAAGAGAATTGTAACCTAAAACTATCCCATGTTATATTGTTTTGGTATTCATTTTTCTAATAAGGATTGTCGCAGAAAGTATGGAAACAATTTTTGATCAAGTAGACTTAGAAGCATAATAACGAATACTTGCAATCCATTGGTCTTTTAATGCACTAATCTTGTATCGCCATTGGCCATTTGTCTTGTATGCAATTTTATCTTGCAATAGTTGAAAACAGTTTTGGGTATAGTTGAAAAACTGTAACGTATCTGCACAAAGACGTTTATTATTTGTTTTTCTTTTCGCTTTGTAGCGTGCACCTCCAAAGAATCTCAAGTTCAGCACCTTTATACACGAGATTCTTCTTTGCGCAGGTGTCACGTAACGACTGCCTAAACAACAGAGTAAGTCCTTGCATCATTGTCGGCTCGTGTGACCGAATTAAACTCTAAAGTGTCCAGGATTACGGCCTTTTGCATCTGACTTGCTAATCAGTTTTGGTCTCGCAGGTCATAGTTTATCAGGGAGGCCTTGGCGCCTCCCAGGAGTCCAATGATGAGGACTACAAATTTGATCGAATGGTGTGGATATTGTATCCTTAACTCGCATAGGAAATCCTGCTATTTAGCCACTTTTTCTCCGTTTATTAATTTCAATATTTTTATCAGCAGGGCTGAAAAATTATATAAGGAACATCTCCCGCTTAGTGCAATCTTATAACACAATATTAGGTTTGTTTGCGGTTATTTGATGGGTTGTAGGGAAACCATGGTTCCAAAAGATTTCAACGGCGTCATTTTCAACTATGGTATCAATATCCTTAACGACGTAGGTTGCAACCGGGTCTTTGTCTATACCGTAAGACTGACGCAGATGAATACGCGGAATGACGCAGTTGTATATATAGCACGTTTAAGGCAGCATTATGGCACTGGATGTATTTTGTTCTACCATACACCGAGAATGCGGAAAGAATATGAAGTAGCTCTACGGCCATTATATTCTTACGGCAGACAAGCGTGTTTATGACACCATCGTAGCAAGCAAAGGATAAATCCCTAGTCTTAGATCGCAGGCCAACAGATCTTAAAAAGCCTAATGTTAAATGTGGTGACAGCTTCGGCAATGACGTTATAAAATCCCGGAGTTCTTTGAATATTACCTAGTCTCCATCACGTTCATTGCTTCACCACCATTGGTCCGCATATCTGTCGAGAACGATACTCCAAAGGATTCGGACGCTCTTCTCGCATCCTTATATAAAAATGACCTCACAGACGCTAATTCGTTATCATGTAGAAATTTCATAGGATTTCACCTATTCACCACTTAATTCGCAGCGCCAATTTTTTTTATGTTGTTTTTCTACTTGTTACTGAGAGTTTCTTTGATGTTGACTGTATTATGTATATGACTTTCACTCATACCAAGTTACAGATATCTCTCAGCAACCTCAAGGTGTGAGACGGTTGATCTGGCGGCAAGTTGAATATCTGTCCTTTCTACATCCGGTCTTCCTTTTCTGAGATGGACCAGTGCACATTTATCTGATCCAAATGCCATACCAATGTTCTTAGTTTACCTGGTGAGTATGTTTAAGGAGTTGATTAACTCGTTTTTGCCGGGAAAGTCGAGTTTTAAGTCATACATATAAAACATATGCCTTACACTGTATTCGGCTACCAGGTTTTCCACATGGATACACTTTCAATCGATGTAAGGCTATGGATAGAGGGAGTAGTGAAATGCAAAACAACAAAGGGCTGACGGAGCCTCCTTGGAATGCCCTTTTTGTTACGGACTGAGTTCGTTACATCACTTTTATTGTCAGCTTTAATGACAGAGCGAATTGCCAATTGAGACATGAGTGTTTGCATGCAATTTACTAATCCCTCGTGGACTGTTAGGCTCTTTAATAGTTTGATAACCAAACTATATGGAATGATGTCAAATGGCTTCTTGTAATCGATCCAGGCTATGGACAGGTTGTGCTTTTAATATTGCATTGCGCTTTGAATGACGCAAAGATCAATTTACAGATTTTCTATGCAACCAGTCAAGCCTCTCTTAGATCCACGTTGTTCGTAGATACGTCCCCAAACGGGTTGTACGGCATTTAATATTCTTTCATTTAAGATGCTAGTAAATATCTTATAGCAAGTGTTGAACATGCCTTTGTCACTGAATGGCGTTCCCTGCTGGGGTTGCTAAAATATATGACATAATCTAGTTCATATGCTAATCGGAACCCCCACACGCGACGCTGCCAATGGGGAGCTTTAGCATCCTGTCACAATAATGGCGCAAATAGATATCTTAATAATTGGGTCTTCAGGAATCTTCTCGAGCGTCAGGTCCGTTTAAAGTGAGGCCGCACTTCGAACTGATCTTGATGTTCCGGTCCTTCTGAGGACCTAAGTATACTCAGTACTAAGTTAACCAGGTATTCTAGATCTTGCGGGTACCTGTAACTAAACTTAATACTAATAGTTAAACTGCTTTAAAGATTTGACCGTCTATTGTTCTTTTAGACAAAACATAGAAAGAAAATGTTAATGCACAATAAAAATGCCAATAATAAACAAATTGAATAAATTCAAAATTATAGATATTAAATCAGAACAATGATGCAATC
The DNA here is from genome assembly GCA_009867245.2 of Adranes taylori. Taxonomy (NCBI): domain Eukaryota; kingdom Metazoa; phylum Arthropoda; class Insecta; order Coleoptera; family Staphylinidae; genus Adranes; species Adranes taylori. The sequence goes on from WYDF02289806.1 coordinate 20,923, forward strand.
ATAGCGGTTAAATAAACAAGCGGTCTCATAATGAACGGTACGAAAACATAATAATCAAAGCAGAACAGTTCATAATAAAACAGCGGTGCAAATATAAGAATAATAAGAAACGGCGCTTATGATATAACAGCGGTGCAGGTAAAGCAACGTAACAGTGCGGCGGTGATAAAATAATTAAATAGTACTAATGCGATATCAATATGGAAGCATATACAGACATTCACACGTATGGCGGAAGGTAAGGATACATCTAACTCTCTTGGTACAGGCGGAGGGTGTAATCGGAATACCGAAATTCTCACAACACCCCGTAATACGTTGATGTTGACGAGTGACTAATTCTGGCATGTACCAAAGCTGAACTCTTATACAACGCCTCTGATCTCATTGCCGTTGCCCGTGCAAGACAATGATATAAACCACAACCATACTCTACTGAACGATATATAAGGAACTTTATCAGCGCCCCTTAGTACGTTAGTGTTGACGAGCGACTAATCTGAACAAAACCAGAATCGAACACCCCAGCGGAATTATCACTATAAGATAAGTAACACCCCGGAATACATTGATGTTACTATGGTCAGGTGTTCGAGACCAGCATAAGCTAGTATTATACAGTCAAATCGAATGTGCGGAAAGGTATCGCTGTATAACGCCTCGTAACACGTCTATGTTACTACCACGAATAGTGCGGAAAGTAAATCGGTCTGTCGTCGAGTTCGTATGGAACTAAATAATTCTATTCAAATTCTCGCTATTTTTAGATGCGAGCCTCACACAAGTTTTACTCCGCTGTAGCGGATCGTGGGTGTCCATTCACATGACATTTTGAGTGTAGTAGCAGCCAGTTTAGATGCTCTGTTATGAATCTGTGTGTTCTTATTAGTCTTTTGTACAAAAAATTATGGATTTTAGCAGCACCCGGTGTTTTCCAGTTGTGTTTTTTTGATTGCTGATTGCACATCCTCAAGGGATATATGTCATTCAGGTGTGTTTATGTTTATGATCTTGATCTTTCTTGTTCGTTTTTTAGCCAGGTGGCATTTCGGTTGAAGTCAGTTTTTTGGAACCATATTTCTGACCAGTAGTGTTTAACTATTGCTTGTTCTGTTATTTCTGTGTTTTTGTTGTGTAACTGTGCATAAAATTGTTTTTCGTTATATATGAATTTTTTGTTCTGCTGTTTGCGCTCTGTGGTTCCTTTATACCTTCTGATTCGTTTGCTGAGGACACTTAATTTTTGTTTTAGGGTGTATGCATTGCTGTATGGTGGTATTTTTTTTTTTGGATAGCATTTTAAATGCGTAACCGCTGTTTTCTTGATCTTCTTTTTTTACTATTGCCTTCCTCGTATCCCAATAGTTCTGAGATTTTGGCTCGTATATCATTTATTTTGTTATTTAGTCGAGTTTGCCAACCCTGGATTTTAGGTCTGCCTGTTCTATGTGAAAGCTGTTTATCTGTATTGTTTTGGTTATGGAATATCCTGCAGTATATATAACAAGGTCTAGTTTGATCCGCGAGTGTAGTTTGATTTATAATCTTTTTCGGCAGTATTTCTATGCATTATATTTATTGCAACTGCTAGCTTTTTTGAATTGTTTAATTTTGGTAACTGGGGTCGTTCTGTGGGTGACATACCCTCGAATTCGGCTAAAGCTGTTTGGAAATTGTGTTGTAGCTTCTCTCTGTTTGTATTACGTAGAGTTTCTTCGGTACTACCTGCATTATCGGGTGTTTGTTTATAGGTTGCTTGTTCTTCGGAGTTTCTTCCGTATTCTCTCAGAGTTTTTCTCGGAGTTATTACCTGCATCTTCGAGTGTTTCTTTACTACAGGTTACTTGTTCCACTACTGCGTTTTGAACGATTGGAGTGTTATCGAATGATTCGTAAGTAATATGGCGAGTCTCCATCTTACTTGGTTGATTTCAGCAAGTGATAGTAGGTTGTTGGTGAAAATGCTCCTCCTCTGGTCGGCTATTCTTTGCTCGCTGAGATGAGGCACATTTGGATAGTGTTCTATGACCATCTCACGATGTCAGTTTCATTTTTTGTCACTTTGAAACACGCACTGATTATAAATCTGTTGAGTTCATTGTTCCACTTAGTGCGTCGATCTTTAACGTATGTTTTTTCTAGGATTATGGTCTCCAATGATTGACCTGTTGGTCTTGGGGAAACATATGCATTAGTTGTTGGAAGATTGTGTTTGTATTGTGGTCACTCTATCTCCTACAGTTCTGCCCCTCAGTCGGGGAATCTATAGGGGGAGATTGTAACTCATTTGTTGCCTCTGTCTAATAACATGCCGCGGTCATTTTTATCCTGGGAGGCAGTATGGCTATCTTTATTAATACTTCCCATCATTTTTCTTTGTGATTCTTAGCTGGTTTTTACTGAAGGCATGATTATACCCTAGGCCAATTCGTTACCGGACTCAGTCGAAAGATTGTCGGTTAATAATTTGTGATATGGGGTTGTAAAGGACGAGAGTAATTGTTTTTCATTTGCGATGACTTGCTTGGGAAAAGGTATGTAGACAGCGGACAAGTGCTCCAGAGTCGCCTTTTACGATTGATAGGAGGTTCCTTGGGGATATTCTTCCTAATTAATCCATAGCCTCGACCTTTGTTATTATATTATGGCTTTATTATTATTATATCATGTTTATTTCATTAAAGTTAATCTGTCAGATTAATTATCAATGTTGTATATGAGTTAAGTACAAGATTTTCTATAATGTATCAGGCAATATTTAATTCTTTTTAGGTATTATATTCGGAGAATATTGAAGGGACGAAAAAACTAGAAAATCCGCAAGCTTTTATAGAATCAAAAACTACTGCAGCCCATTCTATTACAAAAAACATACAGAGAACAACTAAAACAACAAACCACAGTAGTAATAGTAATAATGATGATGATGATATTGTTGAATTGCTCACAGAAGAAACATTAGCGGATAATAAGAAGGCTGACAAATCAAAGGCTGAAGTTGTTGATACTAAAAAGAAACGTTCTTTGAGCTTTAATGAGAGATCATCAACATCTGATTCACCAGTTTTAAATGCTTCTTTAAATACAACCCTTGATAATAAGGTATTGACGAATCAAGGAAAACCGCATAATCGAATTAGTGTGAGTGATGTTGCACAAGTTAGCGAGAAAGTAAGTCTTTTTTTGTATTTAATATTTTTAATTTGAATCACAGTGGTTCCCTTTTATATAGGGCAAATTGATTTCATTATTGCAGATCTAACGTTTGCTTCATCTAGTTTAACAGTTTTACAATACTCATTCCCATTACTGCAATTTGTCCAACCACCATACTTTATATGAAGTATATTTTGTTTATTTTTATATAGATTGGGTATAGTGAATGGGTGAAACGTCAGAAATTACAGCAAGCACAACAAAACGGAACATCATCACCAACTGCTGGTAAAACTAATTTAAATGATCCCAACAAAGCGAAAGTAAAACATGTTAACGAGTTTATGGTCTTAAATATGGATTTTCCATCAAAAGTAAGTTATCGTCAAAAATACGAACTTAATAATTTTTAGTTTTTGTAATTTGTATTATTTTATATGTTTTTCTAGAAAAATGATGTATCCACAGAAAAATCAATTGATGAACCAGATGATAAGCCACGGACACGATCGAGTTTATCTGTACCATCGGATAAGATTAATAAAAATTCAAGTGCTAAACGCAAAATAGATAGTGAGAATGAAAAAGAAGTGATTGATGTTAGTGATGATGGTCAACAGAAGGAGAAAGAAGTCGAACGGAAAAAGAAGCAACACACTTTACGCATTTTTAAATCAACTAATCAGAAATCAAATTCGATATCATCATCATCATCATCATCTTCTTCAAGCAGTGCCGGCGGCGCCAATAAGTATGTTAGTATCAAATCGATCCTAAGGAAGGTCGATAGCGCGCGCGATACATCATCTGACGTTGAAGAGGTAACATTAGTAGAAACACAGCCAAATGAAAGCATGAATAAAAAAACAAACGGAACAAAGAATGTAGAGAATGAAGTTGGAGGAGTGAATAAGGATGGTGTTCATGTTGTTCTAGATGATGACGATGATGATTTTCGTATTAAGAGTGAACCGTTATCAGATGATGAAATAGTTGAAGAAATTGTTCGAAAAAGTGCTGATGAACGTCGAGACAAAGAGATAATGGTATGTATTATCAATGTATGATACATATGATATCAATTTGTGATTTAAATGATTATTTTGTAATTCAAATTTGGAGAAGACGCATTTTCCACCAATTCTCAGAGCCTTCAATTTTGAGCGCAACTTAATGCGAATTAATCATACCAAAAGGCGTTGTGAAAATTGGTATAGGAACTGATTCAACTCGCGAGTGAGATAATGCAAAATGAGTCTAGTTGCGAACTAATTTTTATATAAACTTTACAACCCTCCCAAGTTACAACCATTTTCTCAAAAACTCCCAAATTTTTTTTTTCTAACCTGTGTGTCGAAAAATCTTTTACTCATCAAACCATACAGTGTGGAAAAACGGTTAATTTTAGTTCTAAAATTAACCTTTATATGTATTGATACCTCTTCCCTTTGACGATTTCACCAGAATGAGTCCTGCGTAATCTGTTCCAGTGTGGCTGATTGTCGGTGATGGGTTCACTCTTGGTTCTGGTAATTGGCCCATCAACTGCGCTGTTTCGTCCCTAAATCTTTCATACTTCTTTAATGATTCTCTTATCAATTTCTTGGCGTTTATCATCCAAATTTTTTCTCTTATATAATTTAATGTTAATTCGTTTCCTCCATACAATGTTTTGCAATGGGCTTCATCTGTTATTAGTTTTATAATCCATGATTTTGCAGGAATCATGCTTCCTATTGTGTGGAATGTGCGCGTTTCCAAATCTGCCTCTAACCCTTATTATTCCTTCCTTATTGGGCAATATCGCTGGTTTTTGGCACTTCTTTTCCTTTGCTGAGTGCGCTGTATTTCTCCTGCATCCCTTCCTTCTGTACATTTTGAATTATCTATTCTAGAGCTTCTTCTAACTATGTTGCGGATTATGATCCTGTTCTTGTTTCTTCTTTTCTCACTTTTAGATCGAATCTGTAACATTGAACTATGACTCCCTTCATTTTTGCCAGACTTGAAAACCTCTCCCACATGCTGTTTTCCTCCATCGCTGTCATCTTGAAACATTTCTTTCTTTCCAATTGCACAAGGATTTATGTTTTTCCTAACTCCTTGTTGAAGCAATTTTGGTCCGGTCCACCATATTTCGTGATTCATCAATTCCTCCGGATTTGTTCCTCTTGAAATTATATCCGCAGGGTTTTCTTGTGTCTTCACCTGTCTCCATTGCTCTGGATGTGTACGGCTTTGAATTTGGATTACTCTGTTTGCTACATAAGTCTTCTATTTGCTTGGGTCTCCTCTGATCCACCTTAGTGTGATCATTGAGTTCGACTACACATAAGCACCCACATTGGGTTTATTTAACGCCTCCTTTAGTTTCCAATCAATTTCGCTAATAATACGGCTGTTGAAAACTCTAGTTTCAGGATTATTGGTTTTGTCTTACCGGCGCTACCTTGGACTTCGCTTGTAGAAGTGATACGTGGATTCTTCCCTCTATAATCATCCTACTATACACAACTGTTCCAAACGCTGCTTCACTGACCTCACAGAATCCATGAATTTTCTACTTGACTTTCATTTTGAAAATCCACCGAGATAGTTCTATTTTGGATATCTGCTCCATGTTTTTTTGCATATTTTCGCCATTGTTCTGCTATTCTGATGTCAACTTCCCCATCTCACGGTTTTTCCAGCCTCATAATTGTTGGATCATTAGCTTTTCTGGCAATAACCATCCCAATGGAACGAAGATTTTCGCGATTTCGGATAATATTTTCCGCTTTGTTATTTTGTTTGGTTCTTCTATATCGACCAAAAAATTGAATGGATCTTTTTTCGGTTTCTACAGAACTCCTAACGACTTCTTACACTCATCATCCGTTATTAGTTGTGTCGTTGGGTCTCTTAGTTCTTCTGGAGTCTCAACATCACTTCTTTTCTGTTTTCTTAACCCGTCCTGCAATTCCACTGTTTTCTTAACCCGTCCTTCCTTTTCTATGCCGTCAGCTCCGGATAATACGTTGTCTACGTAGAAGTCTTTCTTGATAATTTCTGCCACTTCTGGATCGCTAAATCCTTCGTTTCTGCTAGTTGCTGCAATGTCCGAACTGCCAAATATGGTGCTGCTCCTGTTCCGTTAGTTATTTTCTGGGGTTTATAGGTTCTCCAAAGTATCCTCTGGTACTCTTGGTCATCTGGCTGAATCTTTATCTGCCTGTACATCTTCTTTACGTCCTCCATAAAAGCTATTTTGTTAGTTCTCCGCCTTAGTAGTATTGTCGCGAGATCTTGCTGTAATCTTGGCCCTGTCCACATATGGTCTTTCAGAGTGATTTTCAAGTCTATTTTACAAGATGCATCGAGAACCACTCTCACCTTGGATGTCATCCTATCTGGCCTTATTACCGCCTGATATGCAAACAATATTTTCCTTCACTTCCTATTTGGTTCACCTTCTCTATGTGACTCAATTCCTCATATTCTTCCATGAACTCTTATGCTGTTTTTAAGGACTCGTCTTTTTCGAATTTCTTCTTTTGTTGTATAACTAGTGATTTTGTTCAATGCCACTAGTTCCACCGGAAGTTTGATATTACTTTGAAATCTTGGCTGCAAGCTCGTCTTTATTTTACCCTTGGCACATACTGTTGTTTCTTCTGCGACTCTTAATGACTATTTGATTTTGGCTGAGGAACGCTTGAGCTGACCGTTCCGGTATAAATGATGACTGCAAACTTTGGTCAATTAACTGTCTAAGTTCATGTTGAGTTCTATCTTGAGCTGTAACTTTAACTAATGCTGTCGCTAGTAAGGTAGCTGTTATTTCACTTTCCGCTTCTTTACACGCTGCAAAGTTGTTTTCTTTTCGAATATCTTCTTGGGTTCTGCTGATCTTGCCGGCTGGTTAATCGGTGTGTGAAGTAGCGTATTATGCCCTTGTCCACATACGCCGCAGCGTGGCTGACACCAACATTATTCTTACCCTGAATGTTTGAGATAATTACAGCATAATTCTTTTCCTTAAGCTTGTTTCTTCGTTCCTCGACGGACATAGAACTAAGTTTTCTGCATTTCTGAGATCGATGATTTCCGTCTCAGACCGCACATTTCCTTTTTCTTCAGTTCCATTTGTTGGAATTATTGGACTTTGATGCTTATAATGACAAACCTTTTCCTAGGAAACTCATTATGTCTTCAAATGCTTGAATTTTGTGTGGCTCTTGTAGGCTTTGTTTCTACAACTTATTCGTTTCTGAATCCCATTTTCTGCATACGATTCGTCCTATTAGCGGCCCCCATGATTCTGTTTGTAAACCCATATTATTTAGGATTCGTAATACTTCTATGATGATGTCAAACAGATTTTTTTAGTTCTGCATTCTCTTGCTCTATGGTTGGAAAGTCCTTTTTTTTTGTCAATATAAGTTGCAAACAGCAATCGTTCATTCTCGAACCTGTTTCTTAAAATCTCACAACATAAGTCCATCATTTATTGGAAGACGAGGACAATTCTTTTTGGTTCTCCTACTAAGTATGTCATTAAATACTTCATTTTCTCTGCATTTTTGAGATTACTTTCTTCTATCGTAGATTTAGTTATTTCGTAGAATGCGGTTCAGTTCTCATATTTTCCATCAAACATGGGAGTTAATTTTAGAATAATTTGACCTCGAAGAAAAATTGCATCGTGGATAACTTTGTTTCTATGAAAGTTGGGAAGCATAAATGACAATAAAGGACCTCCATTCTAGGAGTTTGAGTAATTGCTCATACTACGCTGATTTGGAGCAATAAAAAATTTGTTCGAAAACTTATTAGTAACACTTTGTATAGTTTTATATATTACAATGGCCCACTGTTGGCGGTGTAACTAACTGTCACTACAAATTCTAATCTGATAGTTATTCTTTTTGTATTGATTCTGTTGATCACCATTGTAAGCTAGAGCATAAACATATAAATCGTGTAATAGCTTAAAATAGATACGAGAAAATATTGAACTTTACACAGATATTAGATTTAACCGTTTTCCTTAATTGTTTAACATATAGATTTTTGTATCATGCGCAATGCGGTTTTATGTATTATCAGATTAAGATTTCATAACATTATAGACAATAACTGTAGGTTTATTTAATTTATCTTGAAATTCTCTAAAAATGTTATCTTTATTTTTTGTACAGAATATATTGTGTAAATTTAAATTACTTACTATAAAAATTATCATCCGTTTTATAATAGTTTCCAATATCTTGACATGTTTTCATTCTAGAACGAAGATACGCCGACAAATGATGTTGACACAGCAACTGAACCAGATTCAGATCTTATGTCATCAGAAGAGCGCAGTTATATGCATGCGAAGCGCACGCTGTTCGACGCTTTACATATATCGGAACGTAGTCGTGTGGCTCAACGTGAAGCAGCCGCTGCGGCTAAAGCACACGAAATACGCACACGCTCGAAGACGCATCAGACGACGCAACAGAATACCACACAACATCCATCTACAACAACAATAGAACAGCATCCATCTAAAGTTTATTTATCAACTTCTACATCTTCAAGTACAATAATAAATAAGCAGCAATCAAAACCGACGTTGGTTGCTTTAGCCAATACAACAAATAATTCAATACCAAGTAATAGCCAAACTCAGGCTATTGTTAAAGCGGTATGTAGAAAATCCTAAGACACAACTTATTTAACTATTGAATGTTTAATATATTATATTTCTTCTCGACTTCGCACCAACTTTCTAATAGAACTTCCCCAAATATGGTCCTTGCCACTTGGAAGAAACCTTTATTTGTTCCGAGTACAATGAATAATAAAGACGATGATTCACGTCCAATTTAAATATAAATAAATAAATTCACAAGAGACTTTTTGGATAAGACCAATTTATTTGTCCATATAATGGTTGCTTTACATTAAAGTTATTGATTGTAG
>WYDF02289807.1:0-16351 GCA_009867245.2 Adranes taylori
GGCCGATTCTTCTCTCTAGTTCTCGGGTTTGGTTATCTCTGCCTATGAGAATTTCATGCCCTAGATACTTGTATGTGACTACTTGTTCTGCATGATTTTTACCCAGTGATATAAGGTGTTTATAGTAGAGCATTATTTCTGTTCATACGGAAGCGGACGGGGTAATGGCACAAGTTTGAAACAAGTCTCTGAAAATTATCGACAGCAATTTAATAAAGCTACACCTAGTAAAAATGTAATGTTGGCAATTGTTGAGAAATTTCGTCACACTGGTGTGTTGTGTCAGAGCAAGGGTTCTTCAGGTCTTAATTCAGGAACGGACTTCGAGTACCCTTCACATTCACCTGATCTGACATCACCTGATGCATACATTTGGGGTATGACGAAAGAGGGAGAATTTCGCTCTGAAGAGGTGCCAACGACAATTGCAGAACTAGACAATTGCAAGCAATAATAACTTATTTCCTACAACTACATCAACCACTGTATAGGTGATCTGTAAAATTCATTATGAAACATGTTTGCGCCGTAATGGTGCACATTTTTAACATGTAAATTACTAAAACTAAAAACTTAATATTAAAATTAATTTTGGTACTCTTTATTTTTGCGAGTTCTGTAGTATTATTAATACGGCAAAAAAGGTACTTAAAGCAAAAGAATTAAAACTAATGTTTTTAATTCTGAAACGCCAGATGATTTAACTGAAAAACAAAATTCAAATTATCGGGATATTGATGGCCAAAGTTTATTTGAGGAGTTGAGAAATTTGCAAACCTTTATTAAGAAGGAATTTTCAGCTAAAAATACTCATCAAAACAAATTAACAGATTCTTTTCCAAATGTTGTTATTGGACTGCATATTTTTTAACTTTACCCGTATCTGTGGCATCAGGAGAACGATCGTTTTCAAAGTTAAAATTAATTAAAAATTATTTGCGCTCCACCATAACAGAAGAGCGCTTGACTGGCTTATCAATCATTTCTATTCAAAGTGATGTAGTAGACTGAATACATGTAAAAGAAGTTTTTAAAACTTTTGTAACGGCAAAAGCGAGACGAGTTAATGTAATGTAAATGTACTATTTTATTATGTTCTTTATTATATTACTTTTTTCTTTCATTATAACTAAATATGTTTGAATAAAAAGTTTGTTCTTAATGTCATTTTTTGCCCAAGTGCACCATTTACCCACGGCACTGTTCAATCATCAACAAAATAACTGTTTTGATAAGAGCACTTCCCCAGCAATGGCTCTAATTGCTCGGTATATCATTTCCTAATAACGTATTGTATTCTCTACTCAATTTCTCACTCTTACCACAACCTCCGCATCTCATCTCACACCTGGAGCTTACTGGGCTTAACTTTGGGATATGCGTTAAAATCGACAGGAATTCGCGCTTTCTGCCAAGCTCATTTTTTTCTGCTAATCTGTCGCTCAAAGATATAGGAATTCGAGTCACCAATCAATGCAAGTATATTTAATATTATGCTGGATAACTACAACTAATTAATTGTTACCCTTTGAAACGTTTAATTTATATACTAATGATGAAATCAATTTAATATGATATCTGTTATTAAGTTTAAATAATTTTAATTTATATAGGCAATTTGATTGTTAAGCAACAATGTTTAAATAACAAAAAGATTTCCTAGAATTTAGCCATCATGACTCATGAGTATTTAATTCATGCAAGATACCTATGCCCCATGACGGTGTGAAATAATTCCAATTCATTTCGTCCTATAGCGATATGGTGGACCCATCAATTTCTATCAACTTTTTTCCGAATTTGATACCGATGCATAATTATTAATGAATTGGTATTCATCATGAAAGAAATGTAACTTTGACTAATTAAAACCAAATTTTCCAAAAACTCCATATATTTAACATTTCAAATGCCTCCAGCTTGTAAAGAAATAGTAACAGTTTATATGGCCATGAGGAACATTGAATACCTAGCTTGACAATTGTTCCGGGAAGACAATTACTCCTTCTTTAGAAGAACTTAATGTTTTTAATGCAACAAAGACTCAAATATGTCATCACTATTTCGTTTTTGGAGAAAAAAATTTAATTAATTTAAAATATACATTGTTAAAAATTATTTTAGTGTGAACAAAAAGATAATTAAACATCATTGTAGCTCTGGCTACTAAAATAATTTTTAATAATGTATATTTTAAATTAATAACACAATTTTTATTTTCCAAAAACGAAGACGTGATGACATATTTAATTGTGTCTTTATGGCATTAAAAAGATGCTGAAGATCTTCTGAAGAAGGGGTAATTGCCTCCCCGAAACAGTTGTCAAGTTAGACATTCAATGGTCCTCATGGACATGTAAACTGTTATTATTTCTACACTGGCTGGAAGCATTTGAAATGTTGAGGTCTCCAACACTGAAACGTACAAAATTCAATGTAACTTTGTCTCCGAAAAGTACAAAGTCAAAGAAATTACCCGTTGTAAATTGAATATTATGTGTTTAATCTATGAAATTATATTTTTTTCAGGGTTGTGCTATAGCTAAAGTAGCCCCTTCTGCATCCGATAGCGTCCGTTTTCCTTACAATTGGCGGCTGTACTTAAACGGAGAACCACCTTGGATTCGCTAGCTTCCTTAAAGTAACACATTAAGTTGAATTAACTACACCCTTTTTAGTTAGAAATACTGGCTTGCTCAGAACACCAGCTGCCTCGTAAGTATAGCTTTTTTCAGTACAAGTGCTATATACTCTTTTATTAACCTAGTAAATTATTACTTAATATTTGAGCAGTCTAAGTTGTTCAGATCCCCGCTATAAGTCCACTAAAAAGTGGTTGGTCCGTATTTAAATTTAATTGAAACTATTTGCATTACGAGGGTTCCTGCCTTAATTTCGGGATAGACGCAAACAAAATATTTAGAATTCAAAAAATGGCTTTATTGCTTTTCAAAATATTCCCCCCTGACAATATATGCACTTTTTCATGCGAATAAATCAGTTGTCATAGCATTTACTCCACTCCGAAGATGGCACGTTCCTCACGGCATTTTTATATGCTTCAAATGTATCTTTTGTACTTGAAAAACGTTGAGAACGCAATTGATTTTTGCTTTTTGACAATGTATAGACGTAGTTTTGATTTAGATCAGGGCAGTATGGCTAAGTAATTCCACCTTTTGTGCGATTAAATAATCAATTGTTCGTTGCGCTGTGTGGGAGCTTGCTTTGTCGTGGTGCAGAATGATGCGACGTCTTTCTTTCATTGGTTTTTTTTCATTTCAGAAAAAAACTTCTAGTAAGCAAATAGTTGTGATAGTAGCAACATGTTTAGTTTTGATACTAAATAGCAATTATTTTCTTCGAAACGCTCTGTCTTCGAGTAACTATTGTTGGATTCACTTCATCTTGAAACATCCAAACAGAGGATTGTTCTTTAGTTTCCGGTTCATAAGAATATATCCAACTTTCATCACCACTAACGATGTCGTAGATCAATTTTGACGTACCTGAGTTGAATCGTCTTAGTATTTCTTTGCACCATTTGGTTCGAGCCTGGTTTTAACCTTGAGTTAAATTGTGCGCTATCCATCGAGAACATACCTTTCTTACACCTAAGTGACCATGCCAAATTTGAGTAATCTGTTTCAATTAATCATATCAATGCCTAAACAAGACTGAATTTCCCTATATGTCACATGACGATGTACGATTATCATTTCTCTTACAACATCAATTTTTTCTGTCGTTTTTGTGGTTGTTGATCGATCTTCACGAAATACATCACTAACCCTACTCCGACCAAATATAATTCTTGATACCATCGAAACACAGTTGTTCTTGATGGTGCTTCGTCATCAAAAGCAGTTTTTAGGATATCTAAACACGTTTTTTCACTTTCCTGCAATCGAAAATAAAATAGAATCATTACTCGAAAATTCTCACGATTTAAATCCATATTTTCTTTCCGATTATCGTTAATTTAAAATTAAATTGTACTCGAACTGCTCACTATATTAAACTTCTCTCACTTGTGTTTATCACAACAATTGTCAAATTTTACAAATGCTCATGTGTCAAACATCAGATAATTACAGTGCTGCCATATCCCGAAATTAAAGCAACAAATCCTCGTATTGTGTGTGTGTGTTTTTAAATTAATGTAATAATCGGGAAGACAATCAGAAAACCTTTATTGGCATAACTTTTAACTACAATAACAAATTTTACAAAACAGGGCAAAGTAATTACCGTAATCAAACGGTAATTGTAAATGGCATTTGTAGCGCAGAACATTCAATCAATACAGGTATTCCTCAAGGTACAGTGTTGGGACCTACCCTCTTCTTAATATTCATAAATAACCTTTGTAACTTCGCACTAGGAGCAAAGCACGTAGCATATGCGGACGATACTGTACTTTTATTTAGCTCTAACACATGGAAGAAGACAAAGAACCTAGCGCCCAGAGGGTTGTCAAAACTGAAATTTATAACTTTCTCGCCCACGAAAGTTAACTTACCCTCATTTAGTACCCTCCCAAAACCAGATAGAGATGAATGCTTCACAACTCAAAACAATTGTAACTGTCACGTAATAGTGAATAAAGTTAATAATATACGATATCTGGGAATCTTTTTAGATCAGCATTTAAGATGGGATAGCCACATAAACAGCCTAATAATAAGCAGACTAAGAAAATTAATATACAAATTTAGTTAACTAAAAGACATCTTAAATAGAGATCATTTAAGATTAGTTTATTCTATGTTAGCCGAATCAGTAATTTGATATGGAATAACAGCATGGGGTGGCCTTTACAACGATGAATATTATCGATTAGAATATATCAAAAACTCTTGATTAAGATCATATATAAGAAACAACGGCTAAATCCCTCAACACAATTATTCACGGATACAGGAATCACTAATATAAGATATCTATATTACATGGCAACACTGGGTACAGTTTACAAGCTTAGCAATACATATGCGGTCAGTAATAACAATACTAGATCACAAGCCCAACGTAACACAGTATACATAAAACTCAATATATCACTGATAAAGAGAAGATTCATCTTTTTGGGACCTAAATTATACAACTTGCTCCCACGGAATCTAAAAAAAAAAGTAACATCGAAATTATTTCATAAACAGGTCAATTCCATGTACTGAACAATAATATTGATATAAATACCTTCTGATACTACGCCAGATAATTCAGAGTCATACAAACTTACCCCATCCACCGGTTGAATACACACTCACATCCTACGTAATCCATGTAATCTACGAAATCAACACACACGTATACACGCCCACACTGCACACCTTCACTACACTCGATTTAATCTCACTTTCTATCTTATCTATTTCTTTTCTTTGGTAATTAATTGAATAATTAAATTACACGTAAGTTAATTATATAAATAAGTATAACTATACAATTAAAGAACAATAAAATATGTAAGGATATTGTAAGCACACACAAGCAATATGATTAGGTGCTCTTGGACTCTATTAATATGTATTGTTCTGTTTCAATAAAAAAGTTTATTATTATTATTATTATTATTATTTATTATTATTAATAAAATAACTACAATTATAAAGAAACCCAAAACCTATCATATTTCCTACTTTTCCTCTTACAAGAAGGAATAAAGAATTTTCTCCTTTACTTTATTTCTTCTTATCAATTCCTTTTCCTCTTCCTTCTGTCCTCAATAATTTGTTCCATTATTCCTATAGCTTTTAGTCTTCCGTCTAAACATATTTGTATATTCCTCATCACCAAACACCTTTCTTCAACATTCCAAATAATTCCCGTAGACGCATTCACCCAATGCTCCCACGTTTCCACATTTCTTCCACATATCCTCTAACTCCCATCCATCCAAACCTGCTTCCCCTACCCTCACTCCCACATCAAAATCGCTCAATCATTCTTTTTTCATGCTTACATCTGCTTACATCGTACACTCTGGCATTCCCTCCCGATTTATTACACAAAAATATTTCCTATTATATCTCCCATTTCAAAGCTTTTCTATTTTCCTTATACCTGAATATCATTCATCCTTATGTCAATTTCATTTACTGCATCCTTATGTCAATTTCATTTACTGAACCATCTTTCCAATACACCATTTTATTCTTTCATTACTTTCTTCCTCTTTTTTGTCCATTCTTTCCGACAGCTTCTTTCATCCTTCAGACTTTTCACTAATCTCACATTCTGATTCACCATAATCTCATACTTTACTAACTTCTTTATTCCTTTCATCCAACATTTATACTTCCCACATTCTTGCAAAACTATCGCACTTGGTGTTGACTTTTCCACTCGAATTATTCTCCTTAATTCTCTTACATCACCCTTTCCATTTTCTTTTACACACCATGTTTCTGCTTCATATAACAATATACTTTGCGCACAAACTTCCATTATTGTGACTCATTCTCACCGAATCCCTAAACTTCCTTCCCACACACTTGTTAATATTTTCATTGCTACTCTTGCTCTTTAGTCTCTCAACCTCTTAGATGTCCGTTGTTTTTCCCATTTTAATTTAACGTAAAACCTAAATACTTATACATATTCACAATTTCAATCACATTTCCTCTTAACTGAAACTTGTGTTATTTCCTATTTCTCCCACCTTCCATATACCGCAATATTTCCTCGATGGGAGGAACTAGTTCGTGGTTGGTGAACTAAATATGAAATTAAAGTAACCAATAATATTACAAGATTTATTACATTATTTCAAAATAAGTTACACTTATAAGGAATACTAGAATAAAGGATGATGATTAAATCAATAATAATTTCCAATTGTTCAAGTAACACGTATGTTTTTCCACATTAAAACAATATTCCATACAGCACTTTTAGTAATTAGTTACACAATTTGATGCTATTTCATCGAAAATGTCCAATAATCATTTTTGCGCTATATGAATATTATAATGTGTTTGGGTAACCTAGATTCTTTTAAATTTTATACAATTAACAATTTTAGTATTTAATTTTGTAATATGTCTATTACAACACATATCTACCCTAGCAATCATTTCTTAACCCGCTATCGCCATACACACAAAATCATCCGCATATCCCAATCCTAACCTACTCTTTCCCAAGTTCTTAACACATTTCCAAATCTGACATGTAAATATTAAACAAGCTCTCGTTTATTGGACATCCCTGTCTTACTCCCTTCCTCATTTCAAACCATTCTTGCTCTTATTTTTGTCCGTTCGTAGTTTGCTCTTACAAGTCCAATTATTCTTTCTGGCATTTCACTTCTTTTATTCTCATCCATTGATTCTCTCTCACTATGTCATCAAATGTTGCTTGTAAATTCAAAAGCATCGTACATAATTTCTTTACGGTACATACCTCTTGATTGATGATCAGATAATTTATGATTACCAAATTATCAGTTGTGCCTCTTCCCGTTATAAATCCATTTTGCGTTTTTGACAACACCCTGTTCTTACTCAAATATGTCACAATCCTCTTATTAATTATTCTTCCAAATAATCTATATACTCCATTCATCATTATGACTCCCCTAGAATTCTCCACCTAAATTCTAGCTCCTCTCTTATATATCGGGATTATTTCACTTTCTTTCCATTTCTTTGGCATTCTCCCCTTCCTATTCCAAATGTCATTAAATCTTCTTACTAATGCTTTAATTCCTTTCTTCTCCAGACATTCCCAAACTTTACTTGGAATTCCATCAGGGCCTGCTGCACTTCCTTTGTCCATTCGCCTTATTTCCTCAAATTCTTCCTCTTCTGTTATATCTTCGTCATATCCTCCTCGTCCGTACCATATCCACTCATCCTCTCCTCTCTATTCCTCTTTCTTTAATGTAATACTGTATAAATAATTTTATGAAATATACTTTAATATTTTGCAAATATACAAATTAAATTTTGAAGTTTTAAATTCAGTACATTGAGAAGATTATATTGTTAAGTTTTTTTAATACCTACAGATTGTTTTCAAAGTTTAATCTGCTTATTTTGGTTATTCCTTTATAACTTTCGATATTTCATCTATCACCTCTTTTATAGGCTGGTATTATTTCCTATTAGTTTACTCTTTACTCTTCAGGTACCTTTGCATCCTCGTTTCATATTTCTTTCATACATTTCGCTAGAGCTATCACATCGTTTTTACGAGGGATGTCATTTTAATTTTGCATCTAGTCACATAGAGGGCGCAAGTAACAACATATGGTTCCAAAATTAACCTCAACTTTATATTGGCACGTGTTGAAAATTTCGTCAAAATACAAGTCACAGTGAATTTTTAAAGTTAGTAAGGCGTTCAGAAACATGGATTTGAATCGAGAGCATTTCTGAGGGATAATGTTTTACAACTTTTGAAGAAGCTTATCGCAACAACAATGTCTTGCCGAGTTGGTTGCTGTTTTTGGTAATGAAGCACCACATTAAGACACAATTTCTTACGTACCCGAGAATAAACGTCAATCTACTGTTTGGGTGTTTCAAGATGAGGAGAACCCAATGAAGTCATCCCTTCCCGCAATGTGTCGAAAAAGATGGTCGCAACTTTTATATAAAAATCTGGACATGTGGCTACAATTACTTTACTAAAGCGAAAGACGGTAACTATTGATTGGTACATAACCGGTTGTTTGCCAGAAATCATTTCTAAGCTGAGAAAAAACAGCCCACAGCGCCATATCATCCTTCACTACGACAATGCGAGTGCTCACACTACTCAACAACCATTCGAGTTTTTGGAGCAGCAAAACATCGAATTGCTTGATCATCCTCCGTACAGCCCTGACTAAAATCCCAACGATTTTTTTTACATTTCCCGCCATCATGAATGCACTGCGTGATCAACGATTTCAGTCACCTGAAGATGCACTCGATGCTTTCCAAATGATCATTTCGAGTATACCCATTGAAGAGTGGAATAAGTGCTTTAACAATTGGTTTGAGCGAGTGCAAAAGTGCGTCGACAATGGTGGAAATACTTTGAAAAACAATAAAGGACTGAAGTTCAAACTATTGCTTTTTGTTAAAGCTATATACAAAATTAAAAAGACATCCCTCCATACACTTCCATAACTCTTTTGATCTTGTATACATATGTTCTTGCGGCACTTCTTTTATTTTTATCTCTTTTTCAACTTTTCATATTCGCATTCACCCTCCTCTCGTCTAAACTCATTTTCTTTTTCATACATTCTATCATTATTATTGGTTCTGCATTTCTTGCTCAGTTTCGTGCTTGGATTTCTCTTTTTCCTGATTTTTCTCCTTACACAGGTATATTATTTTTTTCTAGACATTTCTACACGCCTCATTTACTCATCATACCAATATTTTCTTTTGTACCTTTCTCCTCAATTTTTTTCTCTTCTTTTTATACTTTTGCCATTTTCTTCATCCTTAGTTTTACCCCTCTCACCACTCTTTTTTTGTTTTTTTTTTAATTTTAAACTTCTTATCTCAACCCCATTTTCATTTTTCCCTGTTTGTTCTTAGTTATCTGACCTCTTTCTTCCAAATTGTTTTATACTCTAAAATTAATATCGTCTAGGCTGTTAATTATATACCAATTTACCTCTGTTAGTTAACCCCTTCTTTTCCTTTCTATTCCAAATGAAACATTTGTGCTTTGAGTTATGTGCAAGTACTTTATCTCCAAAAGTATATAACTTGTGGAGATTGACAGCTTCAAGTATTTATATTTTGTCTAGTTTATTCAGCATGCACTTTTTATTTAGTGTCCACCATGCCTCTAACGGGAAATCATCAGATTCTATTTTTTTCGGACCCTAACATATTCCACACTTTTACTTGACTTATCTCCTTTGGCTCCTATAGCAGCAAAGGGCTTCAATGAAGTTTCGCCAGCCGACTCTCCTACATACCAACCATCGCAGGTCTCCCCAGTTCTTCCCTGCCTCAGCTGCTTCATTAATCACAGATCTCTTCCAAGTCTGCTGTGGCCGGCCGCGCCTCCTTTTCCCTTAAGGGTTCCACTCCGGCGCTTTCTTCTCGATGGCTCCATCCTGCTTCCTCAGCGTATGGTCTATCCATTTTAATTTGGCTCCACTTTCGCATTTTAATCTGGTTAACAACAGGAGTTTCCCCCGGTCGTTCCCATAGATCTTCATTTGTTATCATGTCGGGCCAGTAAACATCGAGTATCCTGCGAAGACGTCGATTTACAAAGTTTGTAATATGTTTGTAATTTTTGCAGTAACTTTCCAGGTTTCACATACGTAGAGAAGAACAGATTTAACATTACTGTTACAGATTCTCAACTTTGTACAGATATGATATTACTTCCACATTGGGTAGAGCTACACAAAGAACCCATTTGCCTTTTTTATACGTGCTTTCATGTCCTCTAATACTTCGCCTTGTTTATCATACTTCCTAGATGACAAAACCGATCTACCTCCTCGATTTCCTGTCCATACAACTTGAAACTCTCTCGATTTCTTAAAACAATCTCATCTCCTTTGTCTTACTGGAGTTAATCTTGAGCTCTGGTTTCCGTGCTTTACTTTCCAGTTCTTTAAACTTCTCATTCATATGCTTAAAGGTATGTGTCAGCAAGCAGATATCGTCAGCATAATCTAAGTATTCGCGTCTGCCCGTTAACCCCCCTTGTGAACCTCTTCGGTTTTGACTGCACTTCCTCATGATATCATTTATTACAATGAGGAAGATAACAGGCGAGAGTATACATCTTTGCCTAAGTCCAGAGATCACTCCAAAGGTCTCCGTTAACTTTCCTTCATGCACCACTTGGCACTCATCGCCATTGAAGCTCTCATATTAGATTACCAATCTTCGGCGGGATGCCATATTTTAGTAAGAGTTGCCACATGACTGGCCTATCCACTTAGTTAAAGGCTTTCTCAAAATCGATAAATAGCATATATATGTTAGCATTCTACTCAAAGCTATGTTCAATGATAATTTGAAGAGAATTGATCATGTCTACACAGCTACGATGTTCCCGACAACCAGCCTGTTATTTCCGTAATTTCTGTTCCACCGCTATCTTAATACGTTTTAAGATGGTGCGTGTAAATACCTTACTGGGCATAGATAACAAGGTGATTCCTTTCCAGTTATTACACTTGCTTAGCCAACATTCAATACGAGCCCTTTCTTCCATTCAGCAGGTACCTTTTCCTCTTGCCACACTTTTTGCAAAAGGTACAAAGCCCCGACTGTACAATTTCAGCTTTCAATGTCTCTGGTGGTATGTTATCTAATCCTGGTGACTTCCCATTTTTCATTTGTTTCAATGCTGTCTTGATTTCATTTATAGATGGATGTTCAACATTTATACGAGGATCGTGATTCCATTCCACCTCCATCTCTTTTCCATCCTCGTTCACATGGTCAGTTATTTGGTTGAATACTTCTGCAAAATGTTCTTTCCATCTAGCTAATTGTTCATATTCTTCAGACAACATGGCTCCTTCTTTACTGCTAATAGGCCGCCTCTGAAAGTAATTTCCTCTTTGAGAGTACTCTATTAGTCTGATCCAATTCCTTCATGTCACCTCTACGTGCGGCTGCTTCAGCTCAGCTTGTCTGTTCTTCAACTCATCTCCGTCGGTCATTACGAGCACTTTTCTTTATCTACCGATTTAATGCATTGTATTTCTTTTCAAATCCTACATTTTCAGACCTCATCTTGGAGTTAATAATATGTTGCTTAATTTTTTTTCCGCTGATTGATCATTTCCCACGTTTCATTCGACATGTCTCCCCACATGTCCCGACAAAGGTCTTTTTAACCATTTCCCATGTTTGTTCTACTCCTTCAGTTGCTTCCAGATCCAGAACTTCAAATTGGTTTCTCAGTTTCAAATTAAAAGCTTCTGCAGATTCTTCAATTTCTTCAATTTTGTAATATTTCAATTTCGCCTCTAAAATTTTCTCATGGGTACAGCTATCCTAAATCTGAACCAGGCCACTACGAAACGATGGTCAGACCCAATATCTGTTACCCGTTTGTTTCGTACATCTTGTAAGGAGCACCTCCACATCCGACTTACTGCAATGTGGTCAATTTGGTTTGTAGTGCGATGAACAGGTGACACCCAGGTGCCGCCTTTATGGCATTTCTTGTGGGGGAATAATATTCCTCCAATGACCAAATGATGGCTAGCAGCACACAAATTAATAAGCAATTCACCATTTTCAGTTTGCTCACCCAGCCCAAGTTTTTCCATATCTTGCAAATCTTCATTTTCTTGTCCCACTTTTGCATTAAAGTCTCCCATAAGCAGTTTCACATCTTTCCTTTCAACTTTCTTTGAAACATTTGTTAGCATCGAATAAAATTTCTGCTTAACCACCTCTTCCGTTGGCTCAATAGGATCATGACATTATACCACACAAATATTTCGTATGTTACTTCGGGAGCGAGAAGTGATTACACGCTCTGAAACTGGATGCCATTCAATGACTCCGTGTCTTGCTCGTTTGGTCATCAGCAGCCCTACCCCACTCTGTGCAGCCTCTCCACTTGCTCGACCAGAATACAGAAGAGTCACTCCCGTCTGGCTTGATCCATTCTCCATTTCCCTCGTTATGTTTCAATTTCCCAGATTCTCTCAAAACATCCTAACATTCCAACATCCAATTCGGATTACCTGTTTAGTACCAAAGGTCGTCATAGTTTTATCCGTCCAACTTTTCTTCATTTCCGTTTCGTTAATAGGGCTTTATTTAAGAGCTCGCGGGTTGTTAGCCCACGAACCCCGAGTGCCTTGGTGGGGTTGCCATCTTAAGACCCAGACACTGGCCCTTAGACTGCTGGTCGTGTTATATGTAGGAACGAGCATTTCCTCTCTTCCCACTATTATACATTATGATTATACCACCATTCCTTGGTCGTCAGTGACTCAGTCTGTGGTAACAGGGAACACCGCGAGAAGGTTGAGTTTGACGTTTGACTGAGGGAGGCTATGTATTACGCATCATCAGCCCTCGTCCTCCACACTTTTACTTGTACTTCCATTAATTTTCACACAATCAATCATAGATCTTCCTCAATTACTCTAAATGTTAATTCATCCTCCTAATCCCCATTCATACTTTCATAATCACACCGTTCCTCATTTTCCGTCCATTCTGTCAGCTGTTTCTCTTCTAAATTACGCAATGAATCCTTAGATTTCTTTCCACAAATTTGCTTCTTTCCACATGTTGTATGCCATTCTTTATAAAACATTTGACATCAAGTATATCAAAAATGACGGGCCGGTCCACGAATGTTTACTTAGATGCTACCCCCACAATGATTGTATCTAAGTAAAATAACTGAATCAAGTACTGATACAAATTAGAAATATCTATATTTGAGTAACAAGCGAGGTAAAATGCATTGTCGTCTGGCCGAATTTGATCGTGCACATACAAATTAAATTAAAATCTCATATGATCGTTCCGAGAAAGGGGCCGGATTTGAGATGAACTGAGAAAAGGGTGGTGAACCGAAAGAGATGTTATATTTAGTTTGTTTTTGTTTGTATTATTTTGTATTGCGTATGTAATTATATTTTGTAACTTATTTTGTTGTTTTTTTTTTCAGCTTGCTTATTACGATATAATATCTGGCTTTTTTTGACCAAAAAGCTCCTATCTACGTTATTTATAAGAACTTTAGAATCATTCCTATATTTTAATTTTTGAATCCTTCATACATTTTTCCATATTTACTTTTCATCTCCATTTTAACATTTCGTATTTTAATTGGAGAAGTGAATAAAAATGAAGATTACTAGTTTGGATGAACGCGTTCATGTTTTGGATGCCAATTCAAATGTCCACTCGGTTATAACAGAAATCGCCGATTCAGGTGTACAAGAAGAAGCATTTTATGTTTGTGATTTGGGTGATGTCGTACGCAAACATCGAATCTTCAAAACATCTATGCCGAGAGTTGAACCATTTTATGGTATGTCTAATTGAATTGTATTAAGCATTTTCACATAATTTCAAAGTAACTATTGACATTTACATAAATTCATGTACAACATAAAAAAGAAACAAAAGGTCTCTGGGGTGGAGAGGTGCATTACAGAGTAATCGCCAAATGCGTGAATCAAGTCAAATCTTTGCACAACAGCGTGATGTTTTTATGCATAGTGGGATCGAGGTTAATGAAATGACTCCAGAGCGGATCAAATGATTGGACTTGAACCCCTGTGTAGCATACGGAACACAGTATTGGCGCGTTTAAATTTGGCGACATGAAATTAAGGTTGCTTTTACAGACTCTCCTCGTTGTAAAAACTCACCTATCTCTGTATGGGATCAGAAAATATAAACTATTGCTAGAAAAAGGATTTACTAAGCCACTGAACTATTTATTTAAAGGATTAATTTGTTCAAACGTTGCATTTCAAGTATATTCATTATTTAATGGTAGACCTATGCTTGTTTAGAGTTTATTTTAAACTTTAAATAAGCAATTACGGTCCATGGCTTTTAACAGTAACACAATTATAGTAAACAATAAAATAAATGAAACCAGCAATCCGTTTAAAAAATCTTTAAATTAATAGAAAACGTTATGTCGTCTTCACCTACGAGTACATTAATAATAGGTTTTAGCGAACGTTTTCGGGAACTAGGCCCATTTTCAAGATAAAAACTGTTAACAATGTTAAAGCCTCATTTTTCAGTTCAATAATACATATATTTAACAATGTTAATAGTAAAATTCTTTATCACCAGTTCGAGTGACGCCTATTTATATCTCCATTTTGTCGATCACTGAAGAAACGATGATTGTGCAAGGACTGAAGTGATTTTAATTTATTTAAGTTGGTACCTATCATTATGTTGGTACATTTTTAGTGCTTAGATTTTAGAAAGCTCATAAACCAGGTTACTGATTCTGAATCAAATTACTTCAGTGCTCGACAAATCGAAAATATAGACCACCATCAACTCTGTAGGCAAAACACTATTTCACAAAAACTTTCATGAGATTAATACTAAACTTTTTCTTGCAATTACAAATTCCATAATAAATGTTCATATAAATACACATAATTGTAAGATTTCTGAAAATACAGAGTCATGTCATAAATTTGATCATAATTTAACATTGTCACTTTTTATTCTTAAAAAATTGGAGACATATTTTTTAAGTGATTGAAAAATGCTACATTAATTCATTAAAACTTTAAAACATTGTTGAGGACCTATCGAAATTGATGTTGTTGAAGACCAAATGTTTGAAGACACTATGTTTTTTAACGTAATGGTAAATTTTTGAAAAATTCTTAAGCTGTAAAATTAACCTCCTCGTTCAAATTATTGAAAGTTCTCCGTACGTTCATTCTTTGTCCCTTGTTAATGAAGTGAAGAAATGTACAATTCGTGTCAAGAATAAATTTATGTTCAGGATCATTAAATTTGTTGATATGAATAGCAAGATTAGAATTTGTTTAATTTTGTACAATAGTGCAGACATGTTCCTTTATGCCTGATTGACCAATGTATTCTTTTCCACAAGAACACGAAATAAATGGCACTTTTATGGAATGGTAAAATTTTATCTTTATTGTTCACAAATATAGTACTCATGTTAGTTGGAGTAGAGAAAGAGATTATTAACTTTTTATTTGCAACAAGTTTTTATAAGCAACCTTCAACTTATACGAGATTTGCCCGTAGAACGGAATAGAATAGTAATAAGAATCATTAGTTGCTGGATCATTACTTGATGGATATTGAATTTTCCTAATTATGTTAGATAGCTTTTTATTACAAACTTGGTCTCAAAATTATTATTCACCGCGATTTGTGAATTGTACGCAGTTCGAGAACAAAATTATATGAAAGTGGTACGGTATGTAACGCCGAATGAAAGACAGCTGACTGATGAAAAATCACATCCCGCGATAAATGATTGATCAGTAGTAGTAGGTTTTCTATATACTTTAAATTTTAGACCGTCATTAGATTTAAATATAGTAAGATCCAAAACTTTAGACACTTTAGACAGACAATTTAGAGATTTCATAAAAGTAGAAGGAAATCTTTTAAAAATTAAACAGACTAGGAAAATTTATAGGTTTACCACCATAAATGACTTCCGCATCAAACAATAAACAATCGAATAACCAAATCGTTTTAACAAAAAAGAAATTTCGTAATAACCGGACAGGCGAAACAGAATTTTTTTTTGATAGTCACCACACCTGTGTATATGATCGATCAATTAGTGTGTAACTATTTCAATTCAGTTTGACTGCCTTACATCAGTCATTCGAGTCTACTATAGTCGCTAAAAAGCGTGA
>WYDF02289829.1:0-10167 GCA_009867245.2 Adranes taylori
GACAGACGGACAGACGGACAAAACTAGACATTTATATATAAGTATTTGAATGCAATATAATTTATTAAACTAAGGGTAACCTGCTTCTAGCAAATCACATTTCATTTAACCCATTATTTTTCCATACTTGAAAATATTAAAGTTTATACATGGAATTGTATGTACTATAGCTTGCTTTGCATTTTTGAATATACATAGAAATTTATGTTGGCCGGTCTGTGGTTAGGAAATTCAACTTGATCAAACTGCATCTTTTCACTCAATTCAAATCTTTGAAATTCTTTTTTGCTAATGAAGCATCATCAGGGGCGGATGGGATACTGCACTCTAGTAATTAAATAATTTTGCAGGGGGACGTGAGGAAGTAAAAAAAGTAATATATTTGAGAACATTACTTTTATTAGTCTAACAAGTATAAGATTAAAGTACCTAAATATAAAAAATGAACAAAATAACAATTCCGCTAAGAAATTTAAAGGAACATTCTGCTGACTTGTATAGTAATTCAAATAAAATATACAATAATAAACGTTAATACTAATTCTATTTAGAAAATGACTTAATCGTGTTGTGGACATTATCATAGGTCAATTCGGACAAAGATTTCAATCTACTCAAAGAATTCTCGAATGCTTTAACTCGAATGAGTATCACCAAAGATTATAAATAATATGATTATTTGAAATTAATATGATCAATTGTAACTTTGAAAAATCTAGCTTATCCGTTAATCGAACCCGGGTTGGGTTTTTTAGTCCACCACACAAATGAGCCAAGCCTTTCGTCAACACATGGTTCTCGTGTCATCAGATAGATGTCACTGCTAGTATTGTTTTGAACATATTTACATTAATTTCTGTTTCACGCCTTTTTGCCACCTCGCATGTATGTTAATTAGAAATAGATAATTAATGAGCCGGGATATTTCATAAACAGGAGAGCCGGGTTCGATTCCCGGATGAGCTAGACCATTTAAGATACAATTGATCATATTAATTTCAAATAATCATATTATTACACCGAGTGATCCAAAAACACTCATGAATTATCTATTTCTGCTAAAAGATAATCAAGAAGTTTTATCTCGGTCATATTCGCTTTTTTCTTATTTCTGACTCTACCAGTCACAACTGCGGCGACAGAGAGAAGTTTTTTAAAATAAAACTTGTTAATACTTATATTTCAACATTAGCAACATTGGCCATAGAAAGAGACTAAATAAAAAATTTTTATTTAGACAAATTAATTACAAACTTTGCCTAGGTTAAATGGTTTACTCTTCTAGGTTTGCTCCAGGGCGTATAGCGATAGGTACGCCACTGTGTTCCTATATTCAGTTTATTACAATTATTAGATGTAATTGTCGTAACGTTATAAAATGCTAACCCATGTTATGGTATCACACGTGTCTTTATTTAGTAGAATTGTTTTATTTGTCACTCCGGTCTAGTTAAAACCATTTCAATAAAAGTCTCGCGTGAATTTAATTTGGACGCTAGAAAACTTTTCGTGTTGTTTGAGTGACAGTTTCTGATAGTTAACAAATTGGTTTCGGTGTTTGTCACGGTCAAAAGCGTGTGCTGCTACCGAAACCTCAAAGTTTTTGACAAATGGAAAGCTCACAGGGTCTGACAAACTAACTAATTTTAACTGATTTCCCTAACCAATTTCTCTGTTGATTGTAAACAGTTTCAAAGAAAAATTGAATCCACTTACTTGTTCAACAATCTGAAGTTTCAATTAATTTGAAAATCTATTTGCCGACTGATTTATTATAAAAAATTATTCTATTATTGCGTGAAATTATCGATTAAATATACGAAGGGTTGATGATATTAAATCAAATGAACGTGGCTCTTTCATATAGGACAGTTTTAAAAGAGCATTGTCGCTCTGCGACAGGCATATGGAATTACACCGTATAAGACAGTTCCAAGGTAAATCGTGTAAAGGTGCTTATCAAATTATGCATAATTTGCATATTCAGAATGGAAGACTGGATAAAGTTTAATCTTTTCTTTCACTCTGTTTGAGATGCTTCAGCAATAGTTAATTGGTTCGTAATCGGTGGTGAAATGTAGAAGTGGTCAATGTACTTGATTTAAACATCGAATTCACTTTAGGACATATCTAAATATAAAATCCCAAGAGTTTCTGAAGTTTACAAATATGGGAACTACACATACCAGTATGAATGCATTTGGAACACTTTTTATCAAAAATTATGTTACTGACGTAGCACACTTTATTATTACAAGATTATCATAACTGTTATAATTATTATTGTCACATTGAACTTGTGACAATGGGTAGTACGAACCCTAACGGGTTAATCAACTTTATGCCCAGTTAAAGTTCATTTAATTAAACTGGAATCAAAGTGACAAAAGTTCAAAAGTAAGGACGTAGCTAAAATTTATAAATTATTATTTGGGGTAGAGAAATATCACGATATCACTTTTCATTTAATTACACTAGAATTATGAGGGCCCTTAATTGATTATAGTCAAAGAAATGGCTTTAATAAAATAAGTACGGCTCAAAAGTTAACTGAATAAATAAAATATAATAAATCACTATAAGAATTTAAACCAATGTATTTTAACTTATCTATTTATTCTTTCATAGAATTCGAACTGGTTTGTTAAATATTCATAAAGATCAATACGTCACCAATAAAGTTTAGTATTAATTAACAAATTAATATATCAACGTTCGATCCACATTAATACATTGGTTAATCAATTATTCAATTATTTTAAAGTGGAAATTAGTAATATTGAAAATTAAATTAATTACTGAATGATTAAATGAATAAAAACCAAAACTGCTTTTAGTTCCGTTAAAATAAATTAATATCTACTCATAGTGGAAGCCCTAATCACGTACTAAAACTAGTAAAAACTCGAAGACTAAAATCTGATTT
Source organism: Adranes taylori (assembly GCA_009867245.2). NCBI lineage: Eukaryota > Metazoa > Arthropoda > Insecta > Coleoptera > Staphylinidae > Adranes > Adranes taylori. The sequence goes on from WYDF02289829.1 coordinate 2,927, forward strand.
AAAGATGGAAAAAACTAAACGCAAATGAGCCTGTTTTGGGAAAATTTCTGATTATATAAAGAAATCGATTGCGCTGCCCTCAACGTGGTAATTGGTGTACTAAAGCTCGCCTCATCCTACTTTTACTAATTGAAATCCCTTTCTAAAGTGCTCTCTCTAATCACGTAGCCTACGTTATTTCTTTACTTTTTCTTGCGCTAACGTACCTCTATGGCCCGGAAGAGGCTTAAGTTAATTACCGTTTGTTATTCAGGTGTGCCCCCGAGAAAATTTGTTACAAGGTTTAAACAAAATGAATAGAATTAATATTTTTTTTCTTTTGGAAATAGTATGTATAAAAAAGTTTAAAGAAAATGAATTTAATTAACAACTTCGTTTTGGCGTTACATTATATTTATCACCAAGCGCTGACTGCGTAATTAATTCGGAAATCATTGGAAACATTATTCAATTTTGATTTTATTAATGGAATTAATTATTCCGGAAAACTATATAAAAGAGCGATACTTTCAATGATTGTGCGTACCGGTAGTGCGTAACGGTAGAATATTATTCGTACCGGTAGTGCATTGAGTGCAATTGGATGTGAGTTAAATACATTGTGCCACAATGTATTTAGATAAGGGTCGGACGAACCCTATATTGTTACTCGCGAAAGGATCCTAAGAGGCGACAGATAAAGTATAAAGTGACCAACATTGAATATTCAAGCGCGAAAAGAGTACACCTCATAGAGAAAAATGGAGAAGCAAAGGAAACCATTTTAGACTGAGATGAAATAACTAGCGAGAAAGCTAATGAGATGCTGAAAAGTAACTGAAAGAGGTAAATACAAACAGATATCTAATACTAGACCCACAGGATTAGGGCTCATCTCTAGAACACCAGGAAAGTGACAATAAGACTGACCAACTTCCTTCTAAATGAGACATCACATCCAAGAAGGACCCACCATGCCAATAAAAGAGAAACAAAATTATGGGACGGTTTCAGAAGCAGGAAATTAGTCTGAAGAACCTTCGCTAGAAACTAAAGATAAAGACAAAATTGAGAAAGAACGGGAAATAATTCTACCCATGCTCTCACAAAAGAAGAAACTAGAAAATGATACATTGAGCACGGAACAAATAGAAAAAGCTCGAAAAATGCAGAAACAACCACATGTCCTTAGGGCCCTTAGGGTACAAGTTAAGAAAGGATGCACTCTTTACAAAATCACCATAGCAAAGGCATTTTCATCACAAGAAGGAATAATAATCTTTACAAAATCGTCAGATGACTTCCAAACAACTGTAAACCGAAATGGACTGCGAACGCCATACATATAAATTGGATGAAGAAAATCTATTAAATGTGCTACTAAGCAGTATAGCATCACAGAAGAAGAAAACTCCGAGAAGTTAAAAAGCAAAAAAATGATTTCCGCGAGGTAAAGGGGATGATAAACAGGAATTTAATAATAGTTCTAATTAACTTATAAAGTAATGTGTACTCACATTGGATCACCTGACATAATTCACAAAAAATAATCCTTAATTTGAACGTAAGAATAATAATCGCGTATTAAAATGAGTAAAAATTCGGAGACTAATATCTGATTTAATGAGCAAAAAAAAATAAAGTCAACAGAGCCTGCTTTGGGAAAATTTCTGATTATATAAAGAAATCCTTAGTGTTGCCCCCAAGGAGGTAACTGGTGTACTAAAACTCGCCTCATCCTAACTGTACTAAATGAAATCTCTTTCTAATGTGCTCTCTCTAATCACGTGGCTTAAGTTACTTGTTTACTTTTCTTGCGATACCGTACCTCTTCGGCCCACAGCGATCTAAGATAATTGCCGGGTGATAGCCACGTGTGCCTCTGAGAATATATATTACAAGGTTTAAAGAAAATGAATAGAACTAATATTTTTTTGGGAAGAGTATGTATTAAAAAGTTGAAAGAAAGTGAATTTATTTAACAACTTCGTTTTGACGATATATTATAATTATTATTATAAATATCACCAAGCGCTGCCTGCGAAATTAGTTGGAGAATCATTGGGATTATTATTCAGTTTAGATTATTATTAATGGAATTAATTATTCCGGAAAACTATATAAATTAGCGATACTCTTTAAGATTGTACGGTAACAGTAACAGATGTGAGTTAAATACAATGTTATGTAGACCATTGTGCCACAACGTATTTAGAAAAGGGTGGGACCAGCCCTACATTGTTGCTTGCGAAAACACCCTAAGTGGTGAGAAGCATCGTGTAAGTGACCACATGGGATATTCAGGCGCGAAGGATCATAGAGGATCGATGCAGAGGATCATAGAGGATGCTGAGGATTCAAAAAATAATAATAGAGGAAAAAATGCCGCAGCAAAGGAAAGCTCTTCAGTTCAGACGAGATGAAAAAACTACCGACAAAGCTAGAGAAATGCCAAAAAGCACCAGAAGGAGGTATGCACAAACAAATGTATAATACTAGACACACGGGATTAGGGCTCATCCCTAGAACACCAGGAAAGTTATAATAAGACTAACCAAATTCCTCCTAAACGAGTTATAATATCCAAGGCGGACTCAGGCAAGTGAAACAAAATGATGGGGAAGGTTTCGGAAGCAGGAGATAAGTCAGAAGAATCTTCGTTCACCATATCAAATGTAGAAGTAGTAGCCATAGAAACCTTGGAGAAAAATAATATCTCCAATAGCAATTTATTTTAAATTAATCAGAACAATAAATGAAAGCCACACTCTAAAAATGGCCGAAGAATAGCAACAGATTGGAATGCAGCATACGTAGCTTGGAACTGTCGTACAATAGATAGATCAAGCAAATAATATAAAAATTTGTTCTAATGAATATTTATACATTGAGATATGTAGTTCAAATACACCTCCGGCAAGCATAGGGGAAATCTTAAATTGGACTTTAAATTTGAAAGGGAATTCATTTCTTCATTTCTCAGAAAGTTTAGGTCCAGAAAACGGAAACAAAACTAGGACAAAATTCTGACCACAGCCCAGTTATGACAGAGATACAAATATCAGGATCTCAGAACAAGCATTATACTTATAAAACAAATTGGTGAAAGTTCGCACAGAAAATGGAAACCTACACATAAATAAAGGCAATATCATCGAATTGAACGAATTGAACAGTAATACTGTTGTTGCTAGGTCTCTAGATTAACTCAATTGATGCAAAATGCTTTACTGCCAAAACTTTTAATGTCAAGAAAATTTGCACATGGATAGTTTATTACAGCATGCAAGGGATTTGAATATTAACTCAGATGACTTAGATGGCCATCCGATTTGGATATCGAATGCGCGAGGATGAAAGATTGGTTAAAGAAGGACTGTATGTGCAAGCAATAAAAGAGAAATGAATTCCGTTCTCAAGGGTGATAAGAGGTAAGGGAGGCTATGGTGGGTGGAGTAAGGGAGGTATGGCAGAGAATAGTGGCAGAGAATAGTACCTTAGAGAAAGACAGAGAATAGTATGGTCATAGTGTGCATGGTAAGAAAGAATAAATGATGATGTTAGGAATATTGTGAGAGAAATGGAAAAACGAATGAGGGATGTGGATTTACGAGAAAGGAATTGAATAATTGGGGTGTGTAAGTATAATAGAAAGTACAAGTGGCGGAACAATGAGAGGGAAGTGCTAAATACGTAATAGCAGGCAAAAGCTTGAAAGAGAAGATAATGATAGCGAGGTACAGATGTGGGAATAGGGCGAGAGGAAATAGATAGTAGTTGAAAGAATGTATTACATAGGAGATACATAATATGTGGACGCTAATAACAAACATGGGATCATGTCAGGAACTGATGTGGAAAATGGATAGAAACTGAGAAGGCGAGAATTAAAATTAGATCACGCCCGGACTTTTGAGGGAAATGAGTAGAGCCAGAGGTGGATTGCTAAAAATTATAATCTAAATTTTATATACAATGGAAGTTTGATCTGAGTAATTTTCAGTCCTTAAACTCCTTACTGACTAGTGTTTAAAAATTGACATATAAGGAAATGGTTGAATACACCTAATTAATAATATTGGAATGCTGAACTGAAAGGTTGATAAAAATGATGAAATATTAAATTCGAAGGCATGCTTTGACCCATGGATAGCTCTCTGCATTTCTATGCTAATTGATTGTTACCCTAAACAATTATTGACTTAATTGATATGCTATAAGGTGGCATGGTCAACAGTAAATAGATTAGTTTTTATTTCATGTAGTATATAATAAAGCTTTTGATTACCAGTATATGAAAGATAGCGAGGTGGTCCCATCCATGAATTTATTTAAAACGTATTTTGAATTTAGTCTTTTATGAGTACATAATTTACTGAGATTTTTCTTAACAAACAATAATCGGTCATTTTACTATTCTTTACTCATACCTTCGAATGTATTTTCTTGAAAGCATTTCAAGAAAATGAAAAACATAAATGGGATAAATAGGTAACATATTTGGTTTTCAAAATATCGATGCGAATTTAATCAGCCGGAAACCATCTAATTTCTTGTATTGTAATAGACAAGCTAGCCAAAATTGCAGGAAAGAAGTCATTCCCTTTTATTCCTGGACAGACAGATAAAAACGTCGACTATATACCGTCGAGAAGTTGAAAAAGTAAATAAAGGTCCTCCGGTCTTTTAGACCTTACAGTGTATATTCCTATGAGGAGAGGGATAAAATAAGGTATTTGTTCTTTCAGCGCACAGTCGCACGGAAAATTACAAGATATTAGGGGATCTTGTTTTGGAATGTTGGGGATTCCGAATAATTATCTGTTCTAGCAGTCGTTGTGTACGGCTTTATTTTTCCCCAGCTTTGGAAAAATATAAATTAGATTTTGTTCTTTTCTCTATCAGAAATATGTCTTACAAATTTGTTCTAAGGATGATTATTGGAGAAACTTGGCTAATTTAATTATTTTAATACATTTGTAGTTAAACATATTAGCGCTTTTATAATTCATGGGTAATAAGAAATCTGTGATGTTTATATATTGAAATTATTTTAAATATATAATTTATATTTCATATTGATATAAATTAGCTAATCATATAGAAATTAATACATCTTGAATCTTGTGTATTAAAATAGAGAAGCTAGATATAAAGTTTTAAAGTGAAATTTTTGCAAACAAACATGAGGTTGTGCTAGGTGTTGTCTTCTTCTGGAAAGTAAAACTTGGGAGAGTGAACAATTTTTTTTTACATTAATAACTAATCAAGTGTTGTATGATCCAGTCGTTTGACTACTAGTTTCAATGTGTTTGTTCGGGTCTCCTCTGAAACGCATCTGACCACGCACCCCATCGGCAAAAAATTAATAGACCGAATTTGCCAAAGTAGATGGAAACTAAAATTACAAGGAATAAAATACTAGAACTGAAATCGGGCTGTATATCTTCAGTTTACAGTATATACATAAACTATGAGGTCATCATATACTCAGGTTTGTGGACAGAATACCCTCCTATCCTTTCGGAATCTGCTCTAGTCTGGTTCACAAACGGTCTAAGGGCTTCTGGAAGTGTGGGAGCAATAATATACGGAGAACGTCCGAAGTTCCAAAATGTCCTGCCCTTTAAGCAGATTTGGCACAGTCTTTCAGACCGAAATATATGCAATTGTCTATTGCGTATAAAAATATAAATATTCGTGGACGTGATCACCATCCCATATTTTCTATATTGGATGTCATACGTTGTATTATATTTGTGAATGCCGGGTGAATGCCGTGAATACCGTGAATGTCTTTGGAGTACGCCACAAAATTTATCCTATAAAAAATGGCCTTTTATCCGACAAAGTGCATATCCTCTCTACTGCCGATACGAAAATTCAACGCGACATTATGATTTCAAATTTCAAAGTATTTCAGCAAAATAGTCGCTAGGTAGCATGAGAGTAACCGCTTTGACCATCCATAGTAATTATGCTAGTACTCCGTTTCAAGTTCCCCCAAAATTTCAATATCTTGAGTGTGTGGCAGCAAACGTCAATTTCACAAATCTTACAGTCACCTTCTTCTCTTATTATAACCCGCCCACAGAAATCATTTCTCCAAATTTTCTTCAATTCATCGCACTTCCGAAAGACATAATTATGGGTGACTTTAGCGCTCGCCAGGTGGATTTTGGCACTCGGCAAGAAATTCAAACGACGGAATTCTCACTAATTGTTTCACACAATTTCCAATACAACGTATCAGAAATACAGAACCGACTTTCTGTGGCATTGGCCTTTCAATTATTGATCATATAGTGGTCACTGAAAGTCTTTTCAGTGACCTGAGTTTTCAGTGGCTATTCCCCCACCAACACAAACAACACTTCCAAACTAATATTTTACAAAATACCCCGCTTAACGTACCTATGAGGACCCCTTCAGTAATAGAACCACTTTTGCCAATTTATCTGAAATCATACAGAATTCAGCTTCAGAGTGTATTCCTCTGAAAACCGTTTTCCGAAATAGGCATCCTCTTCCTCCCGATATCACTAACATGATACGAGAGAAAAGCCGAATTTATCGTCGGTACATTCCTCAGAGAGACCCTGCCATTAAATCTGAGTGGAACAGAATCAATGCTCTTGTTCAGCGAAATATATTTGCGTATAGGGAAGAATGTTGGGTTGAAGCCACATCAAAACTCGATTACCGCAATGATAAACAATTCTGGAAAAAATTCCAACAACTTACGGGTCAAAAGACTGTTCCAAAATCCCACTTGACAAATAATCCGGGACAAATTCTAAACAACTCCACTGATAAAGCTGAACTTTTCACTGACTATCTGGAAAACACTTATATAGTACCTAATAACTTTTCCAGCCCAATTTTCTTGAAGAGACAAACAATATGGTAAATGATTTGTTCATTCGCTACACACCACTCATAGATTTTCCTGAACAGGACGACATTCTCTATCCTATCACCCAAATTGATGTATCCGAAACACTAAACAAACGCAAAAACACCGCAAGCATGATCTCAAGCATGATTTAATTTAAAGGACACCTGAAAAAGCCGAATTGCTAAAAATATTTGAATTTTAGACTTTAATAACTAACTTTTAAATATTTGATAATTAATAACTTTACAATGTTCAAATACAAAACACCACTGCTAACCACTGCCACTGAAATTTTAATAAAATTGAAATGAAATAATTACCTAGAGTTGTAATGAAAATTTTATTTTCTACAATTGAATGGTTG
>WYDF02289850.1:0-16347 GCA_009867245.2 Adranes taylori
CTTCCAACTGGCTGGTATTTTCAAGTTTAACGTTAGAGCGTAGTCGTAGACTAGAACCTTCATTTGTTGTAGGTAAGTCCTTAACACATTTTCGACGAATTTATGGCATACTCAACTAATGCTGATTCGTGTTCTTTACAAAAAACTTGTCTTGAATATTTGGAATGAAAGTAATATTTTACCGATGAAATCAGAATTCTGTCATCATTTAATTGAACTTTTTTAAGTCGGTAATGTAAAGCAGTGTGTGACACGCCATAGGTGGCCACAGCATCACTCAAAGTCATGTTTTGCTCCCACACAGCTTTTATTGCAGCTTTCACATCATCTTCATTATAAGCAGGTGATTTTTTTTCTTTTTTACATATGTTCGAACAATGTTTCACCTGAAAAAGACAGTTGGGGTTTATAACTTAACAAATTAAATTAATCGCCATACTCCTTTGAGCTTTTCTGGCAATCGAATTACAATTTTGCAGCGAATTTTTAAAAATAATGTATCATCAAAATGGCAATTATCAAAATAACAATTATCATAAACCCTATCAGGGAACATTTGAACAGTTCAAATGTACCCCATTTGGTGTGTTCATATGTGCCCCAAATTGTTTAATCTACTAATATTCACGGGACCAAAATTAAGAAACATAAAAAATAATACCTCACTAGAAAGCTGAAACTTACCTCTTTAATTTGGTATATCATTCATTCACTTCAAAATTATTAAACAGAAACTATAAACAAAAATTAAACTTTTTAATATTTCACCGTTAGTCACGTATACCCAAACTATGCAAATAGTGACTCTGAACTGATTGTTAATCGAAATTTTGCCGCCTAATATTAGCAATGTTTTTAGATGCAATGTATTTTTTAGAGCCTTGGTTGGATATTCGATGTTCAAATCTACCCCCGTGTTCAAATGTGCCCGCTATTCCCCTATGCACAATTTTCTGTCAAACATCTTACAATACCTGGAAAGTTAGTAGGTTATTGATATATGCCTTAATTGCAAGATGGGCTCACAGAAAAATAGCAAACTCCATGGATTGTAACTCATATCTCCAGGATTTTCTGAGTAATAAAGTTCATAAATCGCCTGCAAGTTTATGCTACACCAAACAGTCACACTACTTAGATGCAACAACGAGTGTTATTGGCGATTGTGTATGTTTACAATTTTGCTTGTTGATCTCAGTTAGATGTAAATGTGTCTCATTCCTCAATTTTTTACTGGTGGTTGTTCCGGCTGTATTTAGGACAACTCTGCAATGTCATGTCAATATCAAGATAGAGCTGCTGGTGTTTTGTAAAGATGATATGATCATTTTAGCATGCTCTTCGATGGTGTACCTTTTTATGCGGCTATCTCTCAAGTTTAATGTCATAAATAAATAAAAATAGAACAAAAAATACAACTTTTACAAATATAAAAAGTATTAATTTTTTTAGTTGTAAAGAATGTTTTGGCCACCCATTGATTCTTTTTTGTATTTTCTTTATCGCCTTGTGAAACTTTTTTGTACTTCAGCCTTTTTTAATATTGGTTTTTTATTTTACTTTATTCTTTCTCTGTTTTGATTATGTATGAGTAGCGGAAATAATAGTATCAGAGTGAGGAGTAGCGGAAATCTGTTCTGTTGTATGCTTTTCCGGTTCAATTAATTTGTCAATGCCATTTGTTTCAGTTATATGAAAATAAAAGGTCAAAATCAAGTTGGAGCTGTACCACCTACCTATCGGTGTTATAAGTGCCATCAGGGAGGTCATTGGATAAAGGATTGTCCATTGAATACAGGAATTGTAAGTTACTGGATCTAGTATAAAGTTATTGTATAAATTTTAATATTTCAATTTTTACGTAATGAAATAAAAGGAACCCCAGCCAGTAGACGTGAAAAAATCTACTGGCATTCCACGCAGTTTTATGGTACCCGTTGAGGGACCCCAAGTTCAAGGCGCCATGATGACCCCCAATGGTTCCTTCGCTGTTCCTGCACTCGATCATCAAGCGTACAATGCGCCGAAAGGTTCTAATCCGGGAACTCTTGTAGTCGTTAATAATGTACCACCCGATTGTCAGTTGGGAGTAGTTACAACAAATCAGGTAATTTTTTGGTTCTTTTTTCGTTCATTTTCGTTTTATTATTATTATTATTCATATATATGCTAATTTTAATGTTTAAATGTACCTAATTCTTTAATAGCTTGTGCCCAAAGAATTTTATAAAAATCTAAGATCTAAATTTGATTATCAATAAAATTTGATTTTTTTTTTGTTTATTGGGTTTATTTTTTTGGCAGGGAGTGACAATATAATGATAACCGTAAAGGATTTGTGCTTTCATGAGTTTTTAAATTCGTTTTACAATAGAATCTGACTTTGAGCACACGACGTAAGTAATATAATTTTCTCATCAATTAATCTAGACTCATCATTTTCTCCTTCTAGCGTTTTCAGGAAATATCCTGTTTTAGCTAATTTATTGTTGTGTTAAATGGAAGACAAATAACGAACATGTGGTCGACTTGGGGAGAATAGTATGACTTGAATTGAACAGTTGTTTGTGAAGTTTTTATAATTTTCTTTGCCCTCAGAAATGTTCTCAGACAAGTACATCTTCACAAGTTTACCATTTTTCAAGTGCTGAATTTGCATCTTCAGAGCTTATCCCTAACTCTCACGAGTTAAAATAATTTCCTTCTCACGAAATCAAGATTTTTGTATCCAACAGTTAAATATTAGCATTTACTTTTCCTTATGAATAGAGGTTTCTCACAAAGTAAAGTTCTCACGAAATCAGGTAGCACTATAATTTATTTCTTTAATTCTTTTGCAATAGGCACCGCTACAACAGCAACTTCCAGTTTCTAAATCAGCGTCGATTGATATTCCGGAAGATCTAGTCTGTTCGATTTGTAACGACCTTTTAGCAGATGCTGTTATGATACCTTGTTGTGGAAATTCGTTTTGTGATGAATGCATTCGCTCGACGCTTTTGGATTCGGATGAACACGAGTGTCCCGATTGTCATGAGAGGGACATCTCACCTGCTACGCTTATTCCTAACAGGTAAATTTCTTGTAATTTTCTTTTTCATAAACCGTAGATGTACGTAAAGCGTAATAAATAATAACATCAGATTCATGTTTTGATATTTTTGTTTTTTAATTTAAAAGTAATTTTAACTATTTTATGAATATTAATTTTAAATGTGATTGTTAGATTTTTACGAAATTCCGTTACAAATTTCAAGAATACTACCGGCTACGTGAAACGACCGATTTATAAACCGGCGCGAAAACCGAAACGAGTTTTGGAGGCTGAAACGGTAAGTCAAAGGGTGCATATATCGCATTTACATTGAGTAACACATATTTTTGCATAAAGTGTAGTAACTTAGCATAATAAATGCATTCGCTGTACACCAAAAAAAGATTCATTAGTATACCACATTAGATTAGATCATTTAGGTTAGTTTATTTGTCTTATCCATCGCAAAAACAGTTCTGGATAAAAACTTCGCAATGTATTAGTGCGTAAAATGGATTTATCATTCAATATTCTGGTGTTTTGCAAATATACGTATTATTCAATATAACTGCGACACATACACAATGTATTTATACAGGGTGACAAAAAAAATGTTGGCAAATATTTTTTTAATGTAACTTTATTAAACAAAGGTAATTTAACAAAACAACAATGGATAATAATATAAGCATTAAGTAATAATGCACTCAGGTGGTTTCGAAGTGACCATCTCAAACGTGGCTTCCAGTGTGGTACTGGAAGTTAATCGATCATTCAAAAAGCGTGCTGACGTAAAGAGTAAAAAAAATCTGAAAGTTACACGGAAACAAAAATAAATCATAATTAGCCAGACAAATTTTTATAATTTCACTGAAATGCATACCTCATTTTCACCGACAAAATCTACGCCAATGCCGACTTCAGTATACTTTCCGGTGCATAAAATTCTTCTCCCTTCGAAGAAGAAGTTCTGCAACAGTTTCGGTAACATCATTTGGTATTTAAATGTTTGGGACCAAATATTTAATATGCGATTAGACATAATTGAAAAGTTAAAATCGAACCATTTTGAAACGCATTTGCTTTAAAGTGATTAGGGCCAACATAGCGTCGATGTTGTTAGACAAAATAACTCTTAACTGTATTAGTTTTTTGCCAAATCTTTTTACTAATATGGGTAGTTTGACAGAAATCTAGTCTAAGTAAGAAAACGCACGATTTTTGCCTCTTTTTTAAATTTATTTTTCAACATAGTCATCTTTTAAGGCTATACACTTTTCAAAACGACTTTCCAACTTCTTTATCCCTTCCGAAAAGTAATTTTGCTCGAGCTATTCAAAATAGTGGGAAGTTTCGGTCATCACTTCATCGTTTGTTGCAAAACTGCGTCGCTTCGAGCCATTTTTTAGGTTTGGGAACAGGAAGAAAGTCGCAATGGGCTAAATCTGGTGAATACGGTGAGTAGTCGCCAAACCAGGACGTATTTTCTTCAATTCGGCGTTGTAACGTCCAATAATGCTACGTAGCAATCTTTAGTTATGATTTTACCCTATGCCAAGTAATCAATAAGAATAATGCCTTTCGCATCTCAAAAAGCAGTCGCCCAAAAAGACCTTACCGGTCTTTACCTTCTTCGGTTGGCCTCCGCCGCCTTTTCTCCACTGTTTTTGGCGGATAGTGTTTGTGCAAATGTTTGTGGATAGTGCAAATGTTTGTGTATGATGGTGTGTTACACGTTCAGTTGATATGTTTGCAGCCTCTGCTATCTCACGGATTTTGATTCAACAGTTTGCCATCATTATATCAACGATTTTAATGACGATTTCTGGTGTAGTGACGATATCTGAGGGCCCTGGGTGGTCATCATCAAAAACATTCCTATGAGTAACCAGTTCGGGTTTGATTTCTGCGCTGTTCTTCCCTTTCTTGTGAGGGAACTTAATCACTGAACGATATTCGTCTTCTTCCATTTTCACAAAACATAAAGTCGCTTACTTGCGACGGCTCTCAAAACCAAACTAATTGTTTTGATAGGCGTGATATGTTGGATGGCAGATATCAAAACCAATATGGCGGTCGTTGTCACGTAACGCCATGTATCGAAGTCTAGATTTATGACAAACCATCCTCGTATTTTATTCTGTTGTCTTACGAAAAAAATTGAAACAATTGCCTTATCATGCACTTTCTTCGATATTATGTGATTGCAATTTGGATACATTAGAAACAATATTAGAAGACTTACAGACTCTTTCAGTAACCTCTCGCAAAAATATGCTCCCGGATACCCTTTGAGCAATATTCATTTCCGTTTTTCAATTTGCTGATTCAGTATATTGTCTTCTGTATTTGATAATATCTAATAATAATATTTTTATTTAAAGGTAATCACATTAGATCCGGATGATCCAAATGCGAGCCAGCAAATGGTGCCACAAAATGGAAGTGCTGTCCGAGACCCTACTCCAGCTAGTGGAGAAGCAAATTTATTATCTGATATTCCTACTTCAGCTGTGCAAGGTTATTATTTATGTTTTAAGCTTAATAATTTCTTTTAACATAAATCCCACTAGTTATAATCGCGAATATTGTTTCTTAAACTAATAACTAAGTCTAAATGTTGTGACACATTATCGCGCGCAGCGTGCCGTGCCTAGCGATATCACAAATGGCGCAATAAATCTTCGGAAATATGTATGTCGGGCGCCATATCAGTTTAACGTAGACCACGCGTTGGAAACGTTCTACCGTCCCACTGTCCTCAGTGGGCTCTCTGAGGACACGGGCAGTTAAGTTAAGTAATAACTAGTTCAACACTTTCTAAACCATGGAATAAGTTGTTGGGAGATAATGCAACTGAAGATGAGGAGGATCCAAAAATTACTGAAGAAAACATTCTTACAACTTATCCCTGGATGTGAAGAAGCGACTGTAGAAGTTTAATGTTGGTTGAAGGAAGACAATGAGTACGCCCCAACACACGAAGAAATTCTTGCTTTCGTAAAAAAACTGATGGCAACTGCATTGATGATGGGGAACCTGCTGTCAATATTCCAAAAGTATCCCACAAAGATGCAGTAAAGGCCTTAGAAATCGCCATTGCGTACGTTGAGCATCAAGAAGAAGCTACGGGAATCGATATAATGATGCTCCAAAGAAGGCGGAACTTGACAACATGAAAACGACAATCACCAAAACAGACGAAGATCACAACATTTTTTACATCTTCATAAAGAATGTAGATACAGAACTTTTAATATCAGTAAAATCTTAGCAAAGTCCTTGTAGCTATACATTAACAACTTAAACATTAAAAATTTGTAAATTTTTAACTTCGTTTTCCTTTTACCCTGTTTTTTTTAACCTTTACCTATTATCCAACATTTTCGCTTATCCGACGACATGGCGGCCCGTTTATGTCGAATAAGCGGGACTCTATTGTATATGTAATTGCTTACCAAATGCGTTGCTGCAACGATTAACGTCGCTGACTGTTGCTGTTGGCGTTGGCTGTTGTCTTGGCTCCTGCCATCGTTTGCTGCTTACCTGCTTTACTTCTAAATCTAAGTCAGGAACTAAATAAGTTTAACAAATGCACGGCTACTTACATATTGAGCCGGCCATAGGATTCTTATTCTCAGCAGCAAGCGAGCAGCCTACACACAACACAATCAACATCGCAACACAATCCCCCCATCTTCCCGGCCCGCCCTTCTTTGTAATAGCAGACGCTCCTAAAACTCGAATATTACATAGGGCGTTAAAATCCCTACCCCCTAGCAGCGGAGCTTATGCATACGACACGATGTATAATACACAGTGCGATGAAATTCCCTACCCTCCTAAGAGTGAGCGAGGCTGACGTGCACAACTCATGCTTTTTGGTTTCTATTAGTAAACGGCCCATATAATGTTTTGAAATGTATTTATTGGTACACATACATGAATATCTTTGCATTTAATACCATTTTCAATATTTCGTGGACTACATTTTATCTATGGAAAATTGTCACATGATCTATTTCAATCAAGATGGGCATTTATTGATTTTTTGGAACAACGCATTTTGGTCGGTCTTTACGAAATTTATCGTTGAGAGAAGCACGATTTGGACGAATTTCGTGCTTTACCAAATATTGTGTTTGGCCTTTAGTAAAATCGTACAAAAAGATCAAACAAGGACCACGTAAAATTCTCTCAGAGAATTGCTTTTTAAACCGTACTGTAAACAAACTACTAGATCGATTTCTAATGCGTCAATGTTTTAAGAATAATAAATATCAAATATTTTGAAAATATTGTCATCTCAATAGCGCCATTTGATGGTTGTTTGTAAAAACTTTTAAGGCTATTCTTTTATATGCTGAAGATTATATTTGATATTTACTCGTATATTGTTCATTCCATCTATTTGAGCATACTACCATTGCTTATAGGTGCTACTGCTGTTCTTCAAGATCGTCAAGGCACTCCCACTATTGATGAACCGGGCACTCTCGGTTCTGGTGTTCCACCAACCGTTACTAATCAGTCACAACTGCCACCTACAACAGTAGCTCATACGGATGTTAGCAGCGGTAGCCACCCACGACCATCTTATGATACTGGTGCAAATGGAAATGTTAATTGTGGCTCGTACATAACAACTGGACTAGGTGGAACAAATACAATTGATCAAATGCATGTACAGGTATGTTATAAATGCACTAATGTTCTTTTCATTAATTCTTTCACTAAATGTATTATAAATAAAGTTATAAATCGTTATCTCTTTTTAAATTAATAAGCACAATTCAGTCATATACTGCTTCACATAGAAAATATTTGTCTCGAACAAGAAGTTTTAGAATGTGAAAGTAGACCTTGCCAGTGACGTATTAAAATTTAATTGCGGGTAATTAAAATAGTGATAATGGTGAGTGACATTAATGAAGTATGCTGGTGTGTAATGAAAACTTCAAGCCTGTTGTACTACGGACATCTACTAGGCGAAAATAGAAAATTGTTTCTCGACTATTACATTACACATTTTGTTTTATGCATTTCGCAGGAAAGGGGTGATATTCAATACCCTGTAATCGTTTGTTTGATTATTGTTATTTAGATTTCACTTTAAACTTCAAAACAAATACATGTAGAGAAGGTACGAACTACTTCAATAATTATTTTTTCAGTTGGCTCCACCTGTACATAGTCAATATCCACCACCTATAGATCAATATCCTCCGCCTCAAGCACAGCAGTATCCGCCTACTGGACCACCTATGCTCGTTGGTCCTGGTGGACCACCACCAAATTATCGCCTACCACCACCAGGAGGGCCACCACCTAATTTCATGCCGGGGTAAGTTGACCATAAAGCTACCATTTAATAAATTCTCTATTAGGTGACAAAAATTTTGATCTTATAAAGTTGTAACTGATTCTAATTTTTTACTTTTTTGTTTCATCATAAACAGTATGATTCCTAGTGGACGACCCCCGGGCGTTTATGACCCAACACGCACACCAATACAAGGCCCACCTGGTGCTTATCCACCCTATCACCGTCCTCCTAGAGGTATGCGTCCTGGTGAATACATCACTAGAGGAGGAAGAACTATTCGAACACCACCTGGGTAAGTTATTTTTTATTCTAATAACATTTGATAAATACTAGATTTAGAAAGTTATTAATTGTTTTAAAAATACATTACGAAACATAGTTTGAAAAGTCTTTAACTTGCAAAGTTAGTAATTTCATTTTCCTGAGTTTCTTTGTACTTTTGAGCATTGTAATTTCTCAATTGTCTGCGTTTTCCATCAGATTTGATATTTTCTGTATCATTCATTTGTTCTGCTTCTTTTGCTTAAAGTTTGCTTTCTAAGTTTCGTTGAAGATATTTTTAATATATTTCTATTTTTCTTCAGTGTAACCGGTTTCAAGTACAAGTTCTTCCATATAAATTTTTCGTGTTTTTGCTTTTTATAAAGTTTAATTCATATAAGAATTGTTTTGTATATAGTATAATTGATGATCCTTTGGAGGCATTTAATCGCATAATTCGCGAGAAGGATGAACGCGATCGTCGCGCTAAAGCTCAAGCTCGCCAGCAGATGATGCGTGGTGGTGGAAGTCTGAGCAGAAGTCGTTCACGAAGTCGCGATAGAAGTCGTAGTCGAGATAGAAATAGAAGTCCACGATCGAGGAGTAGAAGTCCGATGACGCGTGGTGGAAGCAGGTTAGAAAGAATATTATACATAAAACTATTGTCGTAACACAAAACAATAGTTTTCACATCTGTTTAGATTTTTCCTAAAGTTGTATGTTTTATTTGATTTTTAGAAGTCCTCGAAGTCGTAGTCTTTCTCGACCACCATCACAACGAGGCCGTTCACCGAAAGGTCGTAGTTACAGTCGTTCACCGCCTCCGGATAATAGACGACGACCTCCGCCTCCATCCAGAGACGACGTTGGTAGTCGATCGCCTGCGGGACGGAAAGGTCCTCCGGGAAGAGGACGAAGCAGGTCCAAATCGTTCTCTGTGAGCAGGTTAGTGTCATTAATATCGTATAGTGACATAAAAATTAATTCTATTAAGCATGGTTCTTTTCTGAATTTTTGAAAGAATTGTTTTTTTTTTGTAAGGAAGGTAACATCTACTCTCACTTCTGACATAAGTACTTTTACTACGTCGAGAGTAAGTTTCATTTGTTTTGGTTACGTTGAAATTATAGTTCATGTTGAAACATAGTTTATGATTTCGCTTTAGATCACGCTCACGTTCTTACTCGCCCCTACCGCATCCGAGAGGTAATTCTCGACCACCTTCCCGTTATAAAGATTATCCATCACCACCACCAAACAAGAGACGTCCGCCATTTGGTGGAGGACGTCCACTATCTCGCTCGCCGCCGCCACATTACCATCATCGCGGATCACCACCAGTAGCATCACGCTTGTCTCCAGTGCGAAAGAAGAGTCCTCCGCTTGGTATTGGACGATCAATGGGATTAGGAGGCTCGCCATCAGCAGGGCGTGGATCACGTGGAAGATCACCTGGAGGACGTGGTGGAAAATCATCACCATTAATGGGCCGAAATAAATCGCCGCCGCCTGGTTTTCATAATCGTTCGCCGCCTTCGATGAGAAGATCACCGCCACCATCATCTGGTAGAGGTCGAAATCGATCTAGATCACCACTTCCACACCATAGGTAGATACTCAATTAATAATATTTTTATTTATTTCTAAGGTTTTTTATTTGTTAGATCTCGTCGTGGCGGTGATAATTATCCTCGTGGTGATAATTACGGACCCAAACGCGAGTATTATTTTCATCACCATCATCCTGAAGGCGGTATTCGTACGGGTAAATGGGCACCACCAGCAAGAGATTATCATCAACCACCCCCAGCACCTCAACCACAACAGCAACAGTACTATACACAAGGAATGGATCCTTATCAATATCAACAGCAGATGTCGGCACAGCAACAGCAACAACAGATGAACAGGTATCTATCAACAATAATTTACTTGATTTCTTCTTGGTATTACTGGTTTGTCTCAACAAAATGCTTTTTGCAATTTAGAAAACAAAATCGCGTATATCAGACATTAATTTTTTATATTATTTGACACATAAGTCTATTTACATAATTTGTTTTATGTTATAAACATGTTTTCGTATCTTACAGGAGAATATTCTAGTTTCATTATAATATATTTAATATCAGTAGTTAGGGTTTTGGAATAAATTATATGTACCTCCGGCGACAGATAAACTTCCCATGCGCATAAAATATAATTTTCTTGACGTTTAATGGACATTAAATTGTAATAATACAATAACTTTATGGTATCTCAGTGTAAAATAAATAACACTTCAATGAACTTTTGCGTTGTATTTGTAGCTATTGTTGTTTCATGTCCATTGAACTCAAGTAGAACGTATTTTTACCATACAGTAAATTGGGGTTTGAAACTATACAACTGATTCGTATTAATATCCCATTAAAATATAACGTCGTCTGTATTATAAGGAATTTTATAAAATTAGTTTAGCAAGTAATGTGATTGTATTATTGATTTAGCAAATGTTTTCGACCGTAATACCAATTATACAGAGAGATTAATAAACCATCAAGAGGGCTATAAACATCAGTATAAATTTACTTCGTGTTAATAAACTTAGTTTGACCAACTAGTTTTGCTCACATAACATTTCACGTACAGCCAACACTGTTTAGTCAGCATTAGTGTTTCTATATTTAATTTAGATGACCCGGGAGAATTTCTTAAAGATTATTTAGGCAACTCGTAAAGTTTAGCGATGATGGGTGAATTGGTAGTGAAAGTATGATTTTTCCTTTATGGAATGGACGCTAGCAAAAAAATTTCAATATCGTAATCATTAATACAAGAAACTGTTGTCGTGTAATTTACATGTACATCTTATATTTCTGCCACAGATACAAGTACTCCGAATAGGTTAAAATGAAATCCTCTTTCTCTTTAAAATAATTTTCGTGGCATTAAGTACTTGCTTCGTATGCTTAATTTTACATTTTTCCTTATTTTCAAGTCACCTTGCTGACTTGTGGTTTTTGTTATGTGCTTCTTTTTTTAGCCATCATTCACACTTGTTTATACTTCTGCAGTAGTAATATATTTTTTATTAGTTATCAACTTTCTATACTGTGGCAGCACACTTAGTTAATCGTGTAATTAAAGCGAAAATATTTCTAAATCAATACATACACTCAAATTTTTATATTCTAATGGGTCAATTAAAAAATATTAAATTAAATATGAAGCAATTAACAAAACCAATTGTTTTCAGTTGTTTCTTTTATGTTTCAAGAATTGTTTTTTTTTTTCTTCCAAAAATTGAAACTTTTCAATTTTTATCTTTACGACTACGATTTGGCACTTTGAAATTTACACTGTTTTGAAGTATGTACATGGCAACTAGAGCATACAGTCCCGGGATCCCAAATCTCGAAATCCCGTGATACCTGACATTTTTTAAACTTCGGGATTGATTTTCAACAAAACCGAGATTTTCGGCATTGTTCTTGATTCAGCACATTTTGTATCAAAGATATTAATGAAATTTTAAAAAATCAGGCTATGGATAGTTTATCTTCCAGTACGTTTGTAACTTCAAAAGATTTAAGGACATTATTATTTGCAAAGGGTTATTCAGATTTATCTAAATCTGCTTCAATAATCCGCAATCTTGTTATGAGTTACAGTTACAAAATTAAAAAAGAAGTAAGAACTAAAAGAATAGCATTAAGAAATACGGGAGAACGATTTAGTTTGACTTTTGATGAATGGATGTCAGCTTCTAATAAAAGTACATTCATGTATCTTTTATTCGATGTAACATTCATTTAATATGAAAGTTTTGGAATTTAGGCCTCATTCGCATTAGTGTATTGAATGCAGAAAATTGTGTTGATATACTAAAAAAAAACGCCTTTCTCAATTTGATATTTCTCTAGACTGAAAATTAAGCCATATCACCAACTTGGTTTTCTAATAGAATTTATTTAGTCGTTTGCGATTTGCTGTACAAGGAGATTTCAGATACTTTCACAAAGGAACCCACCGTGACTGATCCAGATGAGAGCGATGATGATTTTGAGATCTAGCTAGAGTGTTCAGAAGCAGCATTGGTCATTGAGACTGATAATTTCCAAGATCTGCCAGATTTAACGAATGGCCAATGCAGTTATAGAAAAAATTCGAAAATTCGTCAAGTTGTATTAATTTTCAAACGATCAAGATTAAGAAATGATATCGTACTTCAAAAATATGTTAAATCCGACCATGGAAAAGAACTTTCTCTTCTGCTTGATTGCAAACCTAGTTAAAAGTACAAAGAATCGGATTTTGGTCTCATTGATGAAATAATTAAAGTTGTGAATAATTAAATTCCCAGTCAAATTTATAATTCCTTTATAACTCCTACGTTTATAATTCTCATACATTGAGTTGGTAATTGGTTGGGTTTTGGAGTTTCTCAAACTCCGAAAATGCTGCTCCTATTTTAAACGATACAAGTGTGGGATATTCATGCCTGGAGATTATATTTTCATATTGGAACTCATTTCTGTTACATTTTTTGTTTAAAAATCCTTGAAATTCGAGCTGGCTGTCACATCTAGTCTTACACTTTTGACATGCAACGATGTTCATTTTATTAATGTGTCGCTTCTTAATTTGAGTACATCACTTTGTACTTGCTGAGCCCATTATATTATTTTTCTTAATATTTCTGTTTTTCATGGTAATAAGAGTGTATTCGTCATTGCTTTCTTCGTAGTTTTTGATGTGTAAGTTTTCGGAGTTAGGTTTTTTTTTTTATAAATGTTCGATGATGTTTGTGTAACTTCTACGCGATTGTTGGTCTCGGCAACAGTGGCTGGTATGCTGATCAATTCTGCTGCGTAGCTGATTTCGTTGCTGGAAGAATTTGTAGATTGGCTATTCAAGTCAGATGGTTGGGTACCATTAGTCACTGTCATTTTAGCGTTCACTTCACTCTTGTTTACGTTGTCATTTCTAATTTGACTCGCTGGTCGCGAATTTTTTCCCCTGAATTTGATATGTTTCATATATGCTTTTTTATGTTATGCACGGTCTGCTTAAAGCTAGATGATGTACTGTCATGTTGTCACAAGTTGTATGACCATTATCTTCATTACAAGCTACCGGTTGAGAGGATGAATGGTTGGGAGATTCATCCTTGTATCTCGTACTCATTGTTTGCAGAGTATTCTGTATCGTATGCTTGATTGGGTTCTGATTCATATAAGAAACTTTGCTTTACTATTACACGAAATATATGAGACGATCGCATTCTGTTGTGCTTTTAGGGCTTTGTTTTAATTATTTAGGATTGATGTTATTGTGGCTACTCTCTTTTAATAGTTTAATTTCTTTTAGGAGATGTTCTATCTTTTTTTCTTGTTCGATTATTATTTGGTATAATTTATTGAGTATAGAATAGTTGTTACTTTGATTGCAGTTTTCTGCATTTATGATTGATTTACTAGAAAAACCTTCACTTTCGGTGCCTGATGTTATCGTTGCACTGATTTTTTGAGACACTGAGATAACCTCATTTTCACGTGATTTTAGGTTACAAACTGTGCGCTGTCTTCATGTCCACAAATACTTCGACACTTATTTTCACACATTTAATGTGATACTCTCTATAACAGGTAGTACACACTGTGCGTTCGTTATATTTGTTCAGATAACTTTGACAAGCGTTACGCCATCTTTTTTTCCTCTAATCGTTGTTAAAACAAATCGTACGAAAATGCTCACGGTATTATTCCATTTTTGGCTGCGATTAATTTGTCA
The DNA here is from genome assembly GCA_009867245.2 of Adranes taylori. Lineage (NCBI taxonomy): Eukaryota > Metazoa > Arthropoda > Insecta > Coleoptera > Staphylinidae > Adranes > Adranes taylori. Next base: position 14,397 of record WYDF02289850.1, read on the forward strand.
TGTTACTATAAACAACACAAACAGCGCTCGTAGATTAAAACATTGAATACGAATACTGTCAAAAATGTAAACTTTACGATAGAAACATCAGCTGTCATCTGGCAGCACTAGAGTTGCAAAATCTTCAAATATAAAAGGCAATCCTTGTACAAGATCATCTTCTGCTTGCGATAACGTCAAAATACTGTAAATTATGCAAATGTCAAAATTCTATATCCAGACAAATCAGTACTTTTGGAAAAAATTTAATTGTGCTTGTTATTTTCTCACACACAGATAAAAGATAGGCTTAGATGCAAAAAAAAACAATCTTTTTAGTTATCACCAACACAATGGTACTTGTTTCATTCAACTAGGAGATACGTCTTCAGAGATGTGATGTTTTTTATTTTGTTAATGTTTGCAATTGCAAAAATATACATACACGTTGATACAAAAATGGCCGCCAGTAACAATTTTTAAAAACTAGTTTCAACTTCTAAAATATAAGAGAAACAACAGAAAAAATGGTATTTATTTTTTAATGGTCAATCAAGCAACTAGACGACTTTATATGGATTGATCTTGTTATTAATGTAGATAAATTATGTTTTATGTATGTATAACTTATGTTTTAATTATTAATAATATTGAAATCGTGGCAATGATGTATGTTTAACATTTTTGATAGATTCCGTAATCGTTATCTTTTTCCTTTTTGTAAAATTTATTTACATTGCAATGTGGATTATTCAAACTGATTTGCAAACGATGACAAACTTAATTATATCATGAGTTAGTAATCTATCAAAAAAAAAAAACTATTTCTATCCTATACGTTTAAATTTTTTCACTATCATATTCTTATGAAAGCATTGGTGCCCAATCTGCAATCCGGCTCACGTAGTCGTATCACGTTTACTAAAAACATCAGTCATATTTCAACCTGACTTGTGCATGCATTATAGTACGTGCACAGAACTAATTAGTACTAACGTTTTGTGGACGAGGCATATTGTAAAAGTTATGAGACGAATCAACTGTGACCCCCAAAATTAATATAGTTATATAGCGAAGCGTGTTGAATGTTTAGGTTTGTCTTTAAATATTCTTTGAGAAAATGTTAATTAGAGGTTTACGCACACCTGAGAATCAATATTGTTCAAATAAAACAGACTTTTCGGTATGATGATTGGTTGATTTTTGGAATTTTACCGGAATAGATTTGTGGTAAACGGCAATGATAGTTTAATTGTAACCGATTTTTTATTATGCAATCTCTAAATAGAATGGATGTTTCATGAATATATGGTCACTCGGTATATATTAATATAAATAATTATTAATTAATATAATCATATGTCTTTGAAAAAATTTACGTCACCCGGAAATCGAACCCGAGTCTCCCAATTTCCGGTCGGGTGTTTAGTCCACTACACTAGCGGGGCATGAATTTTCAAAGAACAAATTATTTTATATGTGTTAAATTGTACGATCAATCTACGACATATATTATACATAAACAAGCATTTTTACATTTACCAACTTTATTCATCAACACAATGGTTTTGGTGTCATCCGACAAGTGTCACTGCGGGTCTTGTATTGTACTTATTTTTATATTAATTTCTGTTTTCATGCCTTATACTGGCTTGCAAGATGCATATATCATGGGTATATGGTCACTAATGTGACCATACACACATAATATATATATATATATATATATATATATTCTTTTAATTATTTGTATTATGTGCTCCATTATATAATTATTTATTTATAACTAACCTTTCGTAAGCACTTTTTGTTGAAAGCGACTCTGTCGCCATTTTCTGTCCCTTGAAAATGGCCGACGGCTGAAATGCATCGCCAATTTAGATATATATATAATATATATTGAAGTTTTAGATTTCCGCGGGTGTGAATATGTGTATTGTTGTTATTATTCCGGGTTGTGCCCCGCGTATTG
>WYDF02289861.1:0-16346 GCA_009867245.2 Adranes taylori
GCAGTAGAGGTAGACCGCCAGCTAGGTGGTCAGATGACATAAAGAGAATCCAAACAAACTGGATAAGCACTGCACAAGAAAGATCTAGATAGAAAAATTTACAGGAGGCCTATGTCCAACAGTGGACGCATATGGCTGTATGATGATGATGATGAAGAAAATTTTATTTGCATTGAATATTGAAACACAATAATTGATAATTTCTGAAATGTATATATTTTTTGAAAACTTTAAACAGAGTGATAGTCTTCCCTATATCTCTCAATTTATGGGTTCAAATCTAGAAATATTGTTATTTTGAGATAAAAGGCGAAAACAGATAATGCGAAATAAACAGGATACGGTTGAATCAGAATAAATAAAATAAAACCACTATAGATAATGTACCACCCACACATTTAACCAATACACAAAAGCACAGCACGAAATAAGTGCATCATCTTTAATATATGAAAGAATAATATTACAGTCTAATTGGCCTTTTCATCAAAACGAAAATATTTACGTTGACGTTGTAGTCCAGGTGTTTTTAAAGTCAATAGGGAAGTGTGCCGATGTAAAGTTAACACTTTTATGATGATGACCACAGATTTATTTTGTTGGCTGGTAAAGGCATATGTTTATTATTTATTATTATTAGGGGTTTATAACTTACTATTTGAATTTACAGTGTTGTTTATAAAAATATTTCTATCATTTGTATTGCATATATTACTGATATTATTGAAATTTTAAGCTAGAGATTGACTTGTAACTCATAAATGTTTCACAGTAGAAAAAATGTGCAAAACATATATTTATTTTTGAGAACAATATTACAAACTAAATGTTCAAAGAATACTATTTTAAATTAAAATGAATACAATACTATTTATACTAACATAAAGCACTAGTAATTGAAAGCAATGGCGCACAATATGCGTTCACTAGGAAAAATATGTAAAATGGTAAGTCTCATTAAAATGTTGACATCCTGTATATTCCTCTCCCCTTGGTTCTTTGAACGTCCTCATTCAATTTTGGAATACTCTGGAACTATTGATGAGTTATTCATGTTGTTCCTTCTCTATCTGGTTCATACTAATTTTTATGACACGTTTTACCTTACATAAACGATCGTATACAGTTTTTATCTTCTTAATGACTACAGCTGTTCTAATAATAATAACTACGTTAAAGATATACCTGCCAAACGTGCACCATGGAATAAAGGGTGCAATGTAGCTCATTATTGGGTCCAAGGGGGTGGGCCATAGGGGCCACCCCCCCTTGGAATGTTTGCTTAATGCTAAACATTGGTTAATGTTAAAGATAGGATAAATAAATCACAGTTGTAAATTAGCATGCCCCCTCCCCCTTCATGGTCCCTGGAGCCTTTCATGCTGTAGCTGTTGATTTTCTATCCTCCAATTCCATCTGGAGTAATTTAATATCATGGAGATATTGTGTTTTTAGTAAAATGGTTTCTCTAAGTTCTAATGATGGTAATTTAATATTCGATATATGATAATTTTTTCAGTATCGATGATAAATGTACAATTAGAATAAATAATTTAATTTCCTTGCACTATTTTTGTCGCAATTGCGAAATTGATCTTTACAATTTTCAATAATTTTCTAACAGACTCACAATCGCGACGCTGCTAATATGGAGTCATAGCGATACTCAAAAAAGACGCAAACAATTATCTTTATTATTATAGAATCTTTCTATCCTCCGGAAAGGTGATGCTCGGGCGCCAGGTCAGTGTAACATGAGACCTCACGCTGGAACCGCTGATCTTCATGTCTCTCCAGTCTTCAGTCACTTACTGCGGACACAGGCAGCTTCATGTCTTCTGAGTTGCTCAGGTGTTCTTGTTCTGTTTACAGCTGAAATAAACTTACTCACTAATGAATGAAACAACATATTGGTCTTTCAAAGTACAAACTAAATAAATAAATGCACAAATAAATGTCAGTTAATGCAATGTTAGAAGTAAACAGTAGCACATTAATAGCTGTGAGCAAATATTAAATCGAATACAGTAAAATAATTTAGTTAATTAATCGTGCGGTGATGTGATATTGAAACAACAATTAAGTGGGGCACATGCATGAGCGGAGTATCGTACAACGGAGAGGCGAGGGGTTTACTTTAGCACAATAAGACGGAAGACTCTGATATCATGACGGCTTACCTAACACCCTCGTTGTACAAAGGTGCTGATCTCACCGAGCGATTGTTTCTAACCATATCTATCCAACGTAGAAACAGTTCTGTTAGTGTCATAGTAAGGGTAAAGCGAGACCACTACGATTTACTTAGCACACGGTCGTAGAAAGGTAGTAAGCGTATTGAGTGACAGAAACCGATCTAATTAAGTAAAGGTGGGAGTCTTACACTCTAGCGGTATAGGAAGTACGTAAGGTAGAAAGAGAAGCGAGCCTACATTAAATACATGCAATACAACAATATAAAGTATATTAAAACGCTCACCAAATTCTTACTCGGAAAGTGTGATATTCTCCGTTTTGCTAGATGTCTCTGGTCGACTGTCGTTGGTGGCCGTTGCTGCTGATTGCTGGCTTCGCGATGAACTGAAATATTCTATTTTTTTTGTTTTACGTAGGAAGTGGAGAAACCTTCAAAAGGCGAAGGATGCCCGTTGCATCCGACAGTGTGGGATTTTTTTACCCACTACAACTCCCCTCCCTGTTGGGATTGTATATTGTTGGGAGATTGGAGGATTTGTTTGAAGGAGGCTTTAGGATTAAGGGAAATATTCTATACAACTATGCGGTATTTACAGGCAGTGAGCCTCCACAGAATGTCTTTCTCCGTTACACTGTCTCGATGACGCCATTTACTCGATCAATTTTTACGTGTATCGTCATCATATAAACCAGCGAAGCAACAGAAGTCTCCACACAAAAGTGAACAAGTACTTAGTATGATAGTAATTAGTATGATGTACTATCAGGCGACTAACACGTGTTTATTAAACACAGATCATGCGTACGTTTCCATAGATACCAAAATCAATAACGTTACTATTATCTTCATGCGGATAATACGTAGATATTACTATTATTATTACATTTTTAGTATTTAATGAACGGCAAATAACAACATCTATCTTTCTCTTACTATTACTGTTTCTTTCTTTCTACGTAAATAAGTGAGCTACTTCATACACTTTAATTATGTTTACATTTTATTATTAAACTGGTTTCTTTCCAGTAGCGTTGCAATTTATTTATTTCTAGTAATTAATTGAATTAAAGATATTTTGGGTAACAAGCTGTGTTACAATTTCTTTTGATTGGCTTATCCATAGTAAATAACATTTGATTGTTCTGCAGGATAACACGTTCGTTATAACTATTTGTATCTTTCGCGAATATACAATTCTCTGGATTTCTAAGCTTCAGATGGACTCATAGATAGGCTAGTAGTATGAATGGTTCTACAACTTGTTGACCATTTTTCTTCCTGTTTCGAGGTGATATTGCTCAGGTGGGATCAGTACTACTTGTTTCGTATTAGGTATTGGATAAATTTTTGTAAATTGATATGTGTTAGGATGTAGGATCGGAAGTTCTAATATAATAGTGATTATATTGTTTACAATGACTAAACAAACTGATTTTATTAAATTGAACCAATCTTTCGTATGAATAATTATTTAATAAATATATTTGAATTAATTCAAAGTATGTAAACAATTCTAAATTAATTAAATTATTTGAGCTTAAGCCTATCGTTCTATCTAACATGTTAATTAAATTAAATATTTTATTAGCAACATAAGTATCATTTTCAGTAAAATTAAATCTGTTTGAGAGTTTAATTTATTTATAATTTTCATTGCAAAACTTTTCATTTTCATTTACAACTTGCATATCATTCACGTTTCTTGTAATTGTTAAAAAACGTTTATTTACTTTAAACTCTAAAATGACTGTCTTTATAGCTTATTGCCTTACATTTGTTTCTAAATTTGTTAATATAAAATTAAAACTTAAGAAAATAATTATTAATTTGTGCTTTACCTACGTCTTCTAAGAAATACTCATTCATCTCAATTTTCTTGAAATGAAGGTCCAGGCTGAGAGGACTTCGATAGTAGAATAATCATTGTTCTGTCGATTGGCTTTATATGTCAAATTTCTTCCCTGATTCTTCAATTTCCTTCTCTGTTTCAAGAACCTCCGGAACAATTGCTGGATCTCTGTGAACCTGGATCACCGAAGTTGATTCGTGAAACGTACTGTCAGGGAATCCTGTTCGCAACACCAAATATGTTTGACAGTAGAAAGAACGTGAAAAAAAATATTTTATTTTTATAACGATATTACAAACGAAATACTTAAAGAATACTATTCTAAATTAAAATATGTTTCAAATATTTTGCGTTATGTTTCACGGCGCCATTGAAATCGGTTGCAAGAGTCTATATAATTAAATATTAAATGAAATAAGAACAACGTTTATTTTAATTTTTTATAACGTCTATTTTTCATATGTTGAAAGTCAGAAGTTGTAAGCTATATCTAATAAACCGTTGAATCTGGACCTCTAATGTTGGCTATTGTTTTAAAGAAACTCTTAGGAGACATCAAGACAAAAAATATAGAAGTTTATAGGGCTTGTATGATTCAATTTGCGCAGCACACAAGCAAAAAGACAAAGTGGTGTAGCAAGGTCTGATAGTACCCAGTACGGAATTAAAATTGTTACCCCTATGCCCAACAAAATATAAAATGAAGTTTATTGAGAAAATAATTTTTTATTCAATTGGTTAATAAAGAGGGCAAAATATTAAGTATTTTGTAAACCATTTTTTAGGAATATAAAAAAGTAAAAAATATTTTTATTAATATGCCACTTTGGTGTAGAATGTAAGAAATCTTTTTTATAGTTATAGCATCTATGCTATAACTTTTTTATTATTACAATACAATTTAATGAAAATTCAATTGTTTACAAGTTTTGTTGTCTAGGCTCTAATCCAACAAACTGTACTTTAACATGATACTTACAATCTCTTCTGTTCTGCTAATTGTAAGATTTCGTGATCAAAATCGATACTTTAGCTACAATATTTTCTATTCTATTAATTGCTATGGTAGAGGGTTGTGCTTGATTCATATTAGATCTGAAATAATTCTTAATTAATTTGAGTTTCGAAAAACTCATATTCTCCTAAAACGCATTAAAAAAATCTTAATGCTAAATTGAGATTGGGAACAAGAGTCAGAAAGTTCATATTCAACCACAAACTCTAAGAACCTTAAGAAAGTCAAACCAACAGATTTTTCTTTTGGAACTTTGGTTGCTTTTAGAAATCTTCTTAAGCGTGGAATTTCTCTAAGCATACCATCTGTAGAAAGGTCATCATAATTTTCAACCAATCTTTGCACAACTTTATTTTCCGGGGTTTCGATCAGATTGCTGGCCTCTAGGACTTCAAACCGATCTAATATTGATTCCACGCCTTCGCAACATGTATTTGTTGAGACCTGTCAATGTATAGTTCAGTGTTTCTTTTCACAACAGGAATACCCATCTCTTCACATGTGCCTTTTGCAAATTGGTGTTGTTCTCCAACACAATCCTTTCTTTCTTTTCACTTCACATCTTGATAACAGACTTCTCGATGCTCATTCCAAGAATCTGCAAATACCTTTGAACGTGGTTGACTTCTTTTAATACATTATCTTATAAAGACCAAAAACACAAAAACGAGAAGTCTCACCTTATAGAGTTTGTACTGCTACTCTAGATTCAATTGTTTACGGTGCATCACACAGTTCTTTGATGCCATTGACAATCTTATTGACAAAATGTTGCTCATAACGAGGTATATTCGGCGCGAAAACATTCTAGACAGTGGGATGGGAAGATAGTGCTCATTTGCTTGGCCAACGATCCTGAAGTAAACAAAAACAGGTATGTTGGTCTCGCTCTTAAGTAGCACGAGTAACGTGTTACATAGAGCAAATAATACCTACCTACTCCATTGTCTGAAACGTTTCGCATCTACTATATTATTTTGATGTTCAGGTTAAAAGTGTCATTTTGTTGCACCTTACGACTTGGGGCGATGATATTTTTGGCAGGGATGAGACAATGTGTCTCCACGGCCGTTGTTTGTTTTCTTGAGCACCATCACAGTAAGAAAGAAAAATGAAAGAGAACCGCCCCACACAATAATACTAAATCATTACAGCGCCATATCGTTCACTCGCAATTTGCTGAAATGATCGATTGTTGAATTCGATGTAAATTACTTGACATGTTATTTTTTTGTAACAAAAAGACGCGTTAATACCGACAATTTTTTGGTATCCGGTATCTGGCCAACCCACCGCACTCGCCTTCCTACGGCACTTGAAAACCTTCCTACGCACAGATATGTGTAGCAAAATACCGATTTCTACTACATTTTATATGGAAATAACAATTTGAACTTGTTTTATTGTGAATTATAGTGAATAACCCTTCTTTCATTATCTTCGAACACTTTGCTGTACTGGAATAAAAAAGGCGTGCCAAAATTAAAAAAATACCTTAATACTATAACTTTTATATACCTATATGTACGACGTACTTATACGACACATGAAAATAAACGTTGGAGATAGTATTAGCATTAAAGCAGTACTAAGTCAAGAAGTACCTCAAAACTTACTACCGGGTCCTGTCCTCTATCTTATTTATATTAATGGCATCACTAATATGTAATTTACTTGCAAAACTTCCAACATATGAAAGATGGGATAGCGGGACCGTCCACGAAGTTTTATGAATTATGCTATCAACTTACAGTAGAACCCCTCTAAACCATCACCTTTGGGACTGGGGGTATGAATGGAATGCAAAAAAGGTCGGATTATCAGAAAATACCGAAAAATACGGATTTACAATAAAATAAACAATCTGTGAACTCAAAAACGACTGTATTGTTCTCTACAGTAAAAACATTGCAATAAAACCGCACATAATCTGTTATTATTTTTGACAAAGAGCAATACATACTGTATGTATTTACTGTACATACATACTGTAAAAATTAAAGGTAAGCCTATAGTAAAAAATTACGCAGTAAAAAGTTAGTTATAGATTTTTGTTTAGCAGATGAAATTCTAGACTTAGCTGAAGTATTCCTCCATTTCTTGATCCACAAGATGTCCATATGTGTTGAGGTTGAGTTCTGCTCGATGCATTGAAGGGCAATATCAAAAGCATTCTTGGTGTCAGTGCGTCAAATCCGGCTAGGGGTTCGTCATCATCACCGTCCGAGGGTTCGTTCACAGTTTCTTCACAATTATTTTCCAAAGCAGCGGCAATAAGCTGGTTATCATTAAGCTCTTTACTGTTTTCACAGTCTTTGTCACATTGGTAATCCACTCCTCAACTTCACTGGCAGGGACATTCGCTTGTGCAGTTTGTAGATCTTAAACGATTTCCTGCGTGTTATTGTTTTGCTCATCTTCAATCTGGTCACTTTCGGTCATAACTTCCAGCCATAGCTTACGCGAAGATTTTCGCAGCGTATCAGGTTTCAGTTCCTCCCATGACTCAGAAAGCGTATAAATAGCATCTTTGATGTTGAGGGATTTCATAGCTTCAAATATGTTACAACCTTCTTCGGACTTTTCTAAAATTGCTGATGTACTTTCTGCGATACTGCCTCTTTAACCATTCTATAACTCCCTGAGCCATTGGTTGGATAAGTGATGTGACATTTGGTGGAAGGAAGATAGCTGTTATATCCCCTTTCACTAATTCCTCCACAGATGGATGTGATGGTGCGTTATCCAGCAGCAATAGAACACGAACAGGTAGCTTTTTTTGTTTCAAGTCTTTTTGAAAATATTGTGATCCATGCAAGCAGATTTTTTATTACAGTAATAAACCGGCAAGGAAGATAAGTTTATGTTTTTGAATGTCCTAGGCTTCTTATATTTGCCAATAACGAACAGGGGAAACTTGTGTGTACCATCAGCTAACCATAAAGGAGTAATGGTTAGCCTATCTTTTATAAGTTTCGTTCCTGCCACGGTTTCATTTGATGCAGCGAGCGTTTCATTTGGCAGCATTTTATAGTTTAGGCCTAGTCTTGGCAAGATACCAGTTCATAATCTTCGAGAATATCTTGAAACTTCACAGAAAACTCCTTAGCCGCCTCTGCATCAGCACATAATTTTTCACCAGAAATTGAAACAAAACGAACGCCATGACGGGTTTTCCAACGATCAATCCAGCCTTCACTAGCTGCGAACTCACTTCCGGCTTCTAGTCTTTTGTGCAAAGCTATTGCCTTTTCTTTTATAATGTGTCCAAATATCGAGGTTCCTTTCCTTCTTTCTTGACAGAACAACATCCAATGCGTTGTCAAGCAAGTTTAAGCTTTTTCAATGTTTTGCGATTCTTTAGAGCGTTTCCACCATCTATCGTCACTGTATATGATTCAAAGTCTTTCAGATTTCTTCTCCAATCTTTTATTGTCGTAACGCCTATATTGAGTTCCTTGGCAATTGTTTGGAGTGATTCCTCTTTGTCCAGTCTTTGTAGCACTGCTTATTTTTCATTTAATGAAAGAGTAACGTGTTTATATTTCATTCCTTACATGCTGAAAAAACAAACACAACTGTACACGCAATGTCAAACAAATACACTAACAAACACAGAAGAACAGTGTCGTAAAACCAAGGAACAGTAAGCACTAAAAACTGCACAGTATGTGCAGTACAACAAACACGCACAACGACAGAAACCATACGAGAGATGACGCAGCACTAAAGAGGACAAGTGATAACAGCAAGTAAACAACAATGGCGCGACGGATGGTGAGTCACCGACGAGTCGGGATAAGATCGGCTCAAGCACGGTCGGATCAATCGGAGTGCGGACCAGTCGAGGGCGGTCCTACTGGATGAGAGGGGTTCTACTGTATTGTAAATTATGTTGGATTGTCACTATACTGATTTGACTACGTGCTAATTTATCAGGTTTTGTCTTCTCACTGTGTTGATTAATTTACATGTTGATTTGTCATATGTTGTATTGTTTTGTCTTGTAATCTCTGGTTACTTATTGAAACATATTAAAAATGTTAAGTTGCTACAATCTGCGTCAATTCTTTCAATTATAAATTATGATCACTTTCATTATAATAAAGACCAAGGCATGGTAATATGATTCTTTACAACACAAATCACACATACAGAATAAATCAATTTATTTAGGCTTTTTGAACCAAACTAAGTGCATCAATTTAGGCGATTCATTTTGTTCAGTCATACGTTCCGTCTGTTTTGTATCATATTATTATTCTACAAACTGTTTGCAGCAGTTAATAATAGCGATCTGATCAACTATTTATTTTTAATCTGCAGTAAAACGTCCATCAAGATCAACACTCTGAGTTTTTCATGCACACCAAAAGGTATTGTCAGTTTTATTGAAGTGCAATAAGTCTATTCTTAAATGTCTACCATTTATGAAAAGCAAACAAACCAAACATTTTATTATTGTACCCAACGCATTGACAATTCATTTAAAATCAAGGTACTTCTTTTGATTCCATTGATATCTCAGTATGTAGAGGAAAACTTATCTGAGAGCTAAATATTAACAATAATAAAGTTTAATACGAGTATTGTAAGTATATATTGTATATAAGCACAGTTTTACTATGTTTTTTTTTGTTATTATTTCGTAAAAATAATCGTAAAAATTATTACTTTAGAATGACTGAGATTAAAATTTTAATTAGCTACAACAAAATAAATTAGTTTTTAAAACCTGTTTAATCAAGAAGCACCAATCAAAACAACATTATTCAGTATCGAATGTTAGCATTGGGGCAACAGGTCAATTGCACCCAAGATCGAAAATTGTTTGAAAAACTATTATTTTCTTAATCATCATGGATAATTGCACTGGGGTTGACGAAAAAAGGATAAAAGAAAATAGGACAATTGCAGTCGCCACTAAAAGCTAGTTAAAAATTATTCGTGGACATTAAGGTGACTATATGTAAGCGTTTATCGCGTACTGCAAACGTTTGAAACCCACTGTATGCGGATTGAAAGTGTACGCGATTTATACGCGTTTTCAAAGAAATTATAAAATTACCATCGCATATTCTTTTTTACATACTACAAACCTGAAACAAATGTATGCAAATTTGAAAAAGTGATGAATCAGTTACGGCAAATGTTTTTATATGTTTTAACATGTGATCACCACTCGTCGATCACTCGCATCGTCAGCATCATTTGTTATTTACATTCTATAAAAGGCGGACGTGTTTTTATTTATAGTACATTCGTTCTCATCTTTTGTTTATAAAATTACTATAGGTAAGTGTTTATGATATAATTTATATAAATATGACTTATTATAAAAACTTATGCATACATTATCTAACTTGTTTTCAATTTTCAAAAAACGGCGTGCGTACACTGTGATTTTAAAAATTGACCATAACGAAGGGGTTAATAATTAAAATTTAATAAATAATTTTATTTCATTTAAATAGTATTTTATTGTTGCAGATACAATGAGCGGACAAATTAAAAAAGGCGAATAAATACCTTTAATGAGAAACTGAAGATTGAATTTCCATTCATCTTACAAATAAAAGAGAATTTGGTGAAATGCATTTGTTCCGGTCAATTTGATATTTGGAGTCGTGGCCGATCAGCTATTCAGAACCATTGTAACACTATAAATCTGCCTTAGATGCATTGTCTCATCCAAGAAAATAAGAAGCTCGAGTAATGCCCAATCTGAAAAGTTGATGGCAATTCAAGAAGGAACGTTTGCATTCCACACAATTAAACATAATCACAGCTTCCTAAGCGCCGATTGCACCACAAAACTGATCAAAAACTTTTATAGCCAAACGTTTAGTTGTGCTCGAACAAAATGTGAATTATTATCAATGTGTTCAAACTTTTGCGACAATAATTTGGAAAATGATCTGTCAAAAACCTCGTCTGTTACTTTGCTTTCAGATGCATTAAATCATAACGAAATCAAATTGTACCCAATTCTGATAAGATATTTTGATATCGAAGAGAGAGTCAAAGCTCAATTATTAAATATAGAGTTAATTACAAGTGAAACGGCCGTGTATTTGCCCGAACATATTTTTAAATGTGTTTACTAATAAAATAAAAACATTTCTAATAAAATATTGGTAATTTCTGCAGACAACAGAAACCTAAATTTTGGTGGATTGAAGCGACGTGGAACAAATAATATTCACAAACAATTAATTTAAAACTTACAGCGAAAAATTATTGGAGTCGGCTGCAACGCACACATTTTATCTAACGCAATTAATACTGCCTCATCAAGTATGTCAATTGATGTCGAAATCATCATTCCTCAAATTTATTTATTTTTCCGTAGGTTCACTATTAGAGTGGCTTCATTGGAAAACTTCTGTGAAGAAGCTGGCGTTGGATACGAAAAACTATTAGGCTTTTCGAAAGTTCGTTGATTAGCTTTACTTCCGGCAATTGAAAAACAGTTTCTTCCTCTTATGGTTACCCAACTATTGAAAAATGCTGAAGAATCAAATAATGAAATTAAGAAAAAGCTTATGCAGGAAGTTGACAGATTCTACTGTAATTGCTTGTAATACGTAGAAGAATGGACTCAACATTTTAAAGTAGATGTATTCTCATGGTAATTATTTCACGAAAATCCTAAATGAGAACAAATTAGTGACTTAATTTCTTATTTGAAACATTTAATTCAATTTGAGATCGACGGCAATGAATTATTGGATGAAGTTCACAGAGTGAATTCGTACTGTATATAAAAAAAATTCAGAATGGCATTTGAAAGCAATCGAACCAGATAAACGATGGGTTTGTTGAAATTTTTTCTCATTTTACAACCAGTTATATTCCATTTCTAATCATTTTAAAAATAGCCAAAGCAGCTTTTTGTTTGCCAGGTACAAATGCTTCAGTGGAGAGACTGTTTTCAATAGCCAATGATATTTGGACTGAAGAAAAATCGAGATTATTAATTAATTCTTTATCTTCAATTTTAACAGTCAAATTTAATTTACGAAATGTAAATTGTACTGAATTTGCCAATATAATTGAAAAAGATGAAACAATCCTGAAAAAATTCATTCAGTTGAAAAATATAAAAAATTATGTGAAACATTTGAAATGTTATTTAAATCAGTATTTTACGGAAATCAAATAACTACATTATTTTTGTTTATTTGTCAATTGTTTATTTTTCATTTTTACGTAAGGTACGCGTTTAGGACAAAATATAAATGGTCACCTTAATGGATATTCATCTATCCATGTTCGACGACAATATACGAAGATATACGAACAATGAGCAAAAACGTGGCCGAGAATCGAAGAGACAAAGCATTCGCCTATATTTTAATACGTCCTATATAAGCGAGAGGAATGATGAATGCACCGCTAGCATAGCATACCCATAGCATACCCAGGCCCGAAACATTCACCATTTTGTGCATGATTTAACAAAAATCTATCGGGATGGTAATTGCGCTGGGCCTGATGTGTTGAAAAATGACTATGAATTAATGACAATATACGACGATATAGGAAGAATGAGCAAAAAAGTGGCCGAGAATTGAACAGAAGAAGCAATCGCCGCTATTTTAACACCGCTGTTAGAATAGCATTCCCATTGTTTGTCGTTGCTCAAGTAAGGTCCTAAGCATTCACCATTTGTGTATCATTTAATACAAAGGCATTGGGACGGTGGATGCGCCGAGCCTAATGTGATTGAAACTGATTGAGAACTGTCTCTTTTATCCTACTTAACCCCAGAAAGCTAAACTAGTCAAAAGTTACGTTAAAGCTAAACTATCAAAAAATTTACAGATAGTTTACTATCGTAAAATTTACAGATAGTTTAAATACTTTTAAAAAACTACTTCTTTTTAATGAATACAACTTTAATTGAACTTTAATGAATACAATTAGTCATAACACATCATTTCAAACATGTTTCTGTCAAATTTGGATATTTACAAGTCCTCAACTCAGTTGTCCCAGCACTGTCCGCGATGCTTAGCGCCGACTGACTTCTTGCAGCGACAGCAGTAAACCGTTGTCATCCTTCTCTTGACGGACGGGCAAATCCCACAAATTGTTTGTGGCATGTTTTGAGGGAGGGCATGGGGCCTGCCTGGCACCGGAAGTTTCAATATATCGGCAATAGATTGCCGGAGTTTGCGTGTCAAAGTTGGGTACTGGAATCGCTGTTGAAGCCATGGCCCGATAAGGCTGTGGTGTATTTCTATAGCAAATTTCCTCCTTGAAACCGATTTCTGACCCCTTTTTACAAGATTAGTGACGTAAATGACATATACATTCACAAGTATGATAAAAGACGCACAAGGGCCACCGTCTAGTGTTACGGCTACATGACATTTGATGACACGTTTGGTCCAAAGTGTTAACTGCCCCTTTGGTGGCATTGTAGGTCTCGATTATTTGAGGTTTCTTGGAGACTTGATCGATGACAGACTTTTCTTGGCAAGTGGATAGTAGCAAAACCACTTTTGAATTTTTCACCTTGTATGAAAGAACAGTTTTTGGCCCATCGAAACAAAGCATGCTTGTCCCTAGGGCTCTGCCCTTAGGATTTTTCATTGCGGGTGGAATTTCTCGCTTGTCTTTTCTTAGTGTACCTACAATCGTAAGTTTGAATCGGTCTTCCAAAAGTGAGGTTGCCAATGGAATAGAGGTGAACCAATTGTCAACAGTTATGTTGCGATTGGATACATGACAAGTTGTTGACAGCTTTTTCACAAAAAGCTCGGCTTGAGGTAAACCTTCTGTGTCCAACGTTCTACATGTGTAAGGAATGTCATCAACTATATATTTGATGGCATTGTCACACATTAAAACTAACTTGAGCCCGTATTTATCCGGCTTCTTCCGGATATACATCCTAAAATTTCAACTCCCTCGAAATACGAGCAACTGCTCAACAATAGTCAAGAAAGAACAGGGCTTGTACGAACTTCGACACGCAGCAATAAATAAATCCCAAACTTCCCTCATAGGAGCAAAATGCTCAGTTTTCCTCCTATCGTCTTGAGTGTTAGAATCATCGAACAGTAAGCACTCCAACAAAAAAACAAATCGGTTACAGCTCATGGTCGCGTGGTATCTCCCACCACTGATTACTGGGTTGAACAGCTCGTTCGATTGTAAGTGATTGTACTTTTGGGCAGCTGAAAGAATTAATAACCTTAATAGAGCATCAAATTCAGTATCACTCACTACACCAACAATTTGAGTTTGTGCCTTATAGTTAACGCTCTTTTCTTGAAATTTCAAGTTTCTGTAATAAACAATTTTATTTCTGACTTCATCAGTTAAAAAAAGTCTGAAACTTCGACCGGTATTAGTTTGTTTTTTGCAATGTCGCTGCATCCAGGTGTTATATGAATAATATTTCTTGCTAATGAGGATCTAATTCAAACAATAGTTGACTTGTTTGTCCAACTATGTCCATTTTTTCCTCTGAGACTAACTTTATCAGAAACAAATTAGTGTGGATTATCTGTTGTGGGCCTACCTTCTGTATTACTGGGCACACAATGTTGCAGGGTAGTTACGATAGGTTGGATTCCAGCATCAACAGGTTGCGGGGTAGATGCGCCACAAGTGCTTGGTTGCGTTGTTGCATGCGAATGAAAAGCAACAGGACTTACTTTACCAGTATTCTTCTGCTTCCGCACAGGTGGTAGAGGTTTTCTACATCCGAACTTGAAACGTCTGACAGCTCTTGGTCTGTATTGGGGTTGTAATGTGGGTCTGCATCGGTGTCATAACTGTCTATAACGTCATCATATACCACATGATCTACTTCATCGTCCGAACCAGAATCGTTGTCAGATTTATCATTTCAGATTGGAACTTATTTATCACTAAAACTACTCATAAAAACAAAATCACTATCAGTTTTCAATCAATAATATACCACTATAAACGAAATGGGTATGTACAAAATCCAAACGTAAAAGCTAACCTATCGGAAAACTTACAATCGATTGACAGCGGAGCAAAATTGACAACCTTCAACTGAGCGTGACAAACACTAATTGATGAGGCTGCAGAAGTAAGGTACGGAACTGGTTGGGTGAGTCCATTGTCGCGGGCAAAGGGGAGGAAACTAGACAAAATAAAATCTCTCGTAATTTTTACGATAGTTTAGCTTTCTAGGTTAAATTAAAATAAGTGATATTATCAGTTATATAAATCAAAAAATGTATACATTTTTATTTCTGACTATCTTCTAAACTTCAATGTGCTCTACTTATGCTATATTATGTAGTGTTATACCTACAATAATATTATTAATACTCTACCTTATATCCATGCTCCACCAGAGGGTCTCATATAATTCAGAAGTTTAAAAATTGTGGACAATGTTTTGCATATTAGGAGCCAAAATTGGTGCTACACAGATTTAGATAAATTTTTCATGTAAAGTTCAGTTTGTGAGATATTTAAAACTTGTTTTCCAAATGCATATCACTAATTCAAGTTCTGATTTGGACTTGAGGTGTTTCAATTTGGATAACAATTACTCGCAGCAATATGTTGAGCTAAATAAAGAATAAATTGTTTTTGCATGGTGAACTGAATTAGGGAATACCTCGCCAGATATAATGTTTTGAAAATTATGCAATGCTGTAATTTTTTTTCACATCAGCTCATATCATTTACATTATCACTTACATGTAAACGTTCTAGCTGATATGTTTCTGGTGTAAATTTGCTCTATGTGATTGAAAGAGGTTAACAAAAATAGGTCAAAATACTTTCTCCAATGTCCACAAAATAAGCCAAATCTGCCACCCATTCCATTTTTTGTCGTCTATCACTTTAAATTAAGTTCAAATGAAAGCCTAACGAAATCGGACTCTATAAAAATTAGGTGTGTACTTAAGATACAAATATAAAGTGGTTTCCGCATATTGACTTTTTGTTTTGTAAACTTGGAAAAATTTGTTACTCCATCAAGGCTCTGTCATCTTATTGTAGTACTGATATTTTGAAATATTTGTATTTTGGAAATTTTTACAGTGCTCTAACTTACGGAATAATGTTCTGGGGGGGGGAGCTTGTAAATTACAAACTGATAGAGTTTTTATTATACATAAACAGTCAAACAAGTTGCAGAACTGTTTTCAAAATTATTAACAATTTATGCTGTTTACATTTACTCAATTTTGTGCTATGTCCACAAACATTTTGACTATTTCTGTAACAATACCAAGCGCACACATGAATATCCTACTAGACACAGGGAGTTGTTTTTG
>WYDF02289872.1:0-16345 GCA_009867245.2 Adranes taylori
GACATTTATTGAATATCTCGGTTAGGAGAGATATGGTCTCAGCAGGAATGTGCCTGAGGATACGACGAGTTAAAGCGCCTGAGCCAGGAGCGGTGTTTTTGCCTTTATTCAGAGTTTTGGACATATCATTTTGGGTGATAGCATATAGAATGTCGTCCTGTTCAGGAAAATCTATGAGTGGTGTGTGGCGAGTAGACATATCGTTTACCAAAATGTTTGTTTCCTCAAGAATAGTGGGCTCGAAAAGTACGTTGTTAGGTACTTTATAAGTGTTTTCCAAGTAAATGTTATTATTAGTATCATTAATACTATTGTGCAACCTTTGAACCAGAACAGAATCAGAATCGAAACGTGAAAATTTGTTTCCTCAAATATTGTTATTTCTACCTGTTTATACTTTTTAATGGACGTTGACCTAATAACCTTTTTTAACTCTGAATAAGAACTAACTAAATAGAAAAAGTGTGAAAACAAATGACATTGTTGGTGAATAGAAAAAGTTTTAGATTTTCTTAGTCATCAGTGACACATCATCTGTAGATTGATGCTTGTTTTCTTGCGCTTAGCGTCCTAATTTGTATACTAAAAATTCCTGAGCTCTTGGATTTTATCTTATTTCTTATAAGCGAAGCACTCAAGAATTTTCATTATCCAAATTCTATAAAATATCGTTTCTTATCCCCATAACATTGAATTTCATACAACGATATTTATCTAGCATACATATAGGAGTACTATGATATATTATTTTATATGAAATTACTATACACTTGCAAACAAGCAAACAAATAAACAAATAAACAAACAAACATTGAGACATAAACGAATTGTTTTAATTCAGTTGGAGACAAGTCAGAGACGTTTTGAGTATATTCAGATTTCCCGCAATTCTACGAAACGCAATGGAATTAACTAACAACGTCTTCCATCATACAATATCCTTTTCATTGCTATAGTTACAGAGATAGAATTTAGGGAATATCGCCCGTTATTTATGTACGAGGTACAACGATAAACTTTAAAATTGGAGATTTTCTAAAATCAGCTTTTATTCAATAGGAACTAAAATAAAGTGCAGTAAAACCATGATATAGAAGATTAGTTGAAGCTGAGGGGTGATGTGGTTAAATTTCTCCGTTTATGAGCTGCCTTTCGTCTTAACACCGCTGGATTTCTGTCTTATTGGGTTTTTATTATGTTTTATGATACCTATTATATTTTATTAGATTTACTCTCTTCATCCCTATTCTCCTAAAACTGGAGTGGAAAACATGAATTGAAACAAATGCCTGTTACTCCGGTTTTGTTTCACAGAATTCTGCTAGCCGAATTTTGTTGAAAATAGCTCTTCTCCATTCATTTAATATTTATAAGTTCTAACCATAAGTTATCTAATAAGTAATCTACATGCTAGAATCTAGTTTTCTTTTGGAAATAATAAACTAAAGTACGCAGTAGTCACTACGGATTATCTATATCCTTATTAACTAAAAGCGTAAAAATGTGCGAAAATGGCCATTTTTGGCCGGGTTCGAGTAAATGACAGGACAGCTTAAGGGAGAATAAAAAGTCAACACTGAGTCATGGATACCACTGAAGTGGCTGATATGATGTCCAGGCAACAAAATATGGGACAACATATGATGACTCTCCTTTGTAGCATAATTTAAGCCGCAAAACTGTAACTTATGCAACGAAAAAGAAGAGTCAAGCCGATTAGTTGTTCAACAAGAAATTAAATAGTAGTGGAAAAAATATGTCCGAAGTTATGGAGTTGGTATAGAAAATCTACAATGAATTCACCGACAATCGGGAGCATTTAAGAACAGAATAAAGCAAGGAGAATAGAGGGTGTGAAAAGCTCTACGAAAGTTAATAGACAACAACAAATTTTAGGTAAAGAAATAGAAAGATAACTGGAGTCTAAAGGTTATCTGGAAATGCAGAAGTAAGAATTGAAAGAAATATACAAGCAGTACAAGATAGCGGAAAGATGAGCGAGCCAAGTGGCTTTAACAGAAGAAAATCAGTGCGTCAGAGAAAAACTACATTTGAAGAAACAAGTGATGAAGAAACATCTAAAGTTACCAAAACTAACACTAACACTAACATCTAACAATTCCCTAGTTTGATGGAAAATATGAAACTGGACAGCATCTATGAAATGTTAAGAAAGTAATCTAAAAATGCAGAGAAAATAAAGTGTTTGATGACATACTTAGTAGAAGAACCAAAAAGAATGATCCAGCACATACAAATAAATGATGGGCGTTATGAGAAATGTTGGGAGATTTTGAAGAACAGGTTTGAGAATGAACGATTAGTGTTAGCAACTTATATTGACTAAATGGACTTTCCAAACATAGCTCAAGAGAATCGGGACCTATAAATGGCCCCCAAAGGGTGCGAAAGTTTCTAAATTAGAAATTAATTAAACAAAAGCAAGTTCCGAAGGGAATGAAAGTAAATAAACAATTTAAAACGTATTGTCTAAAAACTGAAAAGTTACAGGCAAGTTTTAATAACTAATTGCCGTTCAGTATGAATGCGGGTCATTTATAGGAAGAATCATATGCAGAAAGTGGGATTCCAAAACGAATAATTTATAAGAAAAGAGTGACACGAAATTCATGAGTTTGACGATATAATGAGTTTCTTGGAAACAGGTTCCAGTCATTAGAAGCATCAAAGTCTGGGGAAAACAAAGAAACAAGCTAAAAGAAAAAATGTTATGCTGGGGTTGTCTCAAATATACAGGAAAAGGAAAATGTTGCAACGTATGTGGGAAAGGGCATAAACACTACTTCACACAATGATTAACCATCCAGCAAAATCAGCAGGAATAGCAAGACCAAGAAGACATTTCAGAATGAAAAAACTTGCAGTGCAGCTTGCAAAGAACCAGAGAGTGAAATTATAGCTATATTACTAACAACAATGTTAGCTAAGGTCATGGTTTAAGATGGAACTCAACATGAACTTAGAGCGTTAATTGAACAAGGTTCGCAGTAATCATTCATAACGGAACGGTCAGCTTAAGAGTAAAAAATTCCTCTGCAGAAATGAAATTTAGTGATTAAGGGAGTCGCAAAAGCAACAACAGCATCAGTCAAAGGTAAAATAAGAACAAGCTTGCAGCAAGATTTCAAAGTAATTTCAAACTTCCAGTGGATCTAGTGGTATTGAGCAAAATAAAAGAAAATTAGCTTCAAAAACCTATTAAAGACGAATAATGCAGCAAATATGCAGTAAACATAGATGAATGCAATAAAGCAGTAAATATAGTAATGATAGAAATGCAGTAGAAATCGGAGAATGCAGCAACATGTGTACAGCCGAGCCATTATTTCATAGACCAGGACAAATAGATATATTACTTGGAGCAAACGAATTAGGAAAGTTTTTGTTGTAAGAAAATCAGATGGGCTGATAGGTCTAGAAACGGATTTCTGTTGGATATTATCCGAAAATGTGAAATGTACAAGAGAGGACCAGAATAGCAGTTCACAAGATAAGCAGTTCACAAAATTCTGGGAAGCTTAACAAACCGACGAAAAAAGAGAATTAAAAGAAAACAAAGTATGTGAAGAATTTTATGTAGCCACAAAATCAAGAGATGAAACAGGCAAATACATTATTAAGATTACATTTAAAGAAGAAAAACCGGAGTTAGGGGATTCAAAGAAAAGATTCAGCAGTAAGGCCAAGACAACAAGAGAAGAAATTTGAAAGCGACGACTCTTGAAAAGCGGCATATAAAGAGTTTATAAAAGAATATGAAGAACTTGGTCACATGGAGAAGGTGAAACAAATAGGAAGTGAAGGATAATATGATTTGCATATCAGGCTTCTGCAATAAAAAAAGGAGCACAAGGCCAGGAAGCACAACATCCGAGGTGAGAGTAGATTTCGATGCATCTTGCAAAACAGACGCTCCAAACCAGTAGTAGAGGTGGACATTTATGTTCAGCGGTACTTTCTATTAACGGAAACCCAGCTGCACGATTGTTGAGTTAACACTAGCACCACTTATTTGATTAGTCCAGAACCAACTATGGAGTCAATAATCATTGTGTCGTAGATGCATTGTACAACACTCCACAGCAATCAAGATGACATCGAAAGCCATATCAGTTCACAACGACAACTTGGAGAAACTGGTAACTGCAAACTCATGGATGTCAGTACCAAAGTCGTCTCCGTCATATGTGAGAACGAGAAAAGTTAATGATTAATGTGGCGGGCATCATAACAATACTTCGGCAATAATAATTAATTCTCAACAAGAATTAAATATCCATGTAGTCAATAACTTTGAACTCCAGGTAAGCAACAACACTATCAGTCAATCTGAACTCAATCAAAAAGAGGCGACCAATATCATAGGAGACGATCTCATCCATGTAAGAAGCAAAGAAGAGGAACTAAATTAATTCAAAACTCTATCTAGCATCACGTGAAGACAGATGTGTCATCGTTAACCGTCGTTTGGATATTCCTTGGCTTGTTGGAAGACTGGCTACCGTAAAGGGTTGGACAATGCTGCAAAAGAAGCGACATCGCCCAAGTGTCAGTATCATCGAGCGACAAGAAGTCTCTCCTACAGCTCATCAATTCAAACTTCAACCGGTGCTATCTGACGCGGCAGTATGTCCAAGTTAGGACATGGAAATATTATACAAATATTTATTTTTATTAATGTTTCATTTAATTTTCTTTCATTTCAATTTAGATATATCGTTTCCTTCAATTTATTAAGAAAATAAGCTAAAAACAAAGCAATTATAATTAAGTATCTTTATTACAAGTAATACGATTATTATTAATTAATCGAAATATTATTGAAAACAATAAAAGTTCGTGATAATTCGCAAAGTTGTAATAATTCAATGTGATAGACTATAACCAAAATAACTTACATACGGTGCATTGAGACACGTCTCTTTCTAATTATTTAATGTAAACAACCGTTGAACGTGCATACCATACAACAAGTTCATACCATTTCATTTACCTACTATTGACATGTATCAAAAACCTTAGGTTATAGTATATAAACGACTGATTAATTTTAATAAATTGAGATTTTCTTGTTAGTATTACACCAGTGTGTCTTACTTAACCCACGGCAATCTAATTGTGCTCTATTGTAAGTAGATTAATTTCTAGTTACGAGCCAACCAATTGTAACTTACTTTTACCCTTTTGTTCAGATTTGTATATATTATTTTCATTAAATTTATGGTATATCGATATTATAAGTTTTGTTTTAAATCAATTGAAAAATTGGACTTACACACTGCAGTTAGGAGGTTGGTGCATTAATTAAATGAGGCTTTAGGATTTATCATCCTCTTCAGTCTGGAACTGGTGGAGGGTTTGTAAATTAGAGATAGTATTGGTAAGCTGCTAGCTTGCAGGAAAAATACACTATAGCATTTGCTTTACAGCCAAGGGAAACCTGCAGAAAAACCTTGGCTATAGCGTGGTCAACAGATTAGGAAATTTGGTTACATAAGGTTACCTGACTTCCTAGATTGATTTTATGTATCTTCTAAGTAATGCTTGCTTGGCAGCGCAAGTAATTGCCTGTTGATCTTAGATGTTATCCTGCTTACACCGGAGTGCAAGCGATATTCTGTTGCCTTAAGGATCATATTGTGTAGCAGGGAATATCGATATTCTTGTTTTGCTTTTGTTTTCATATTTTTTTAAATTTTTATGTTTTTTCCATCTTTTTAAGTTTTTTTTTATCTTTTTACATTTTTTCAAGTTAATGCCCCTTAACGAAAGGATAATGGTATTGCCTCGAGGGTTTTCTGGATGTCTTCGGAAGGCCCTGAATAATTCTGGCTGGTGGGTGGAAGAAAGGTCTTCTTGGCGGTTTACGACGCCACTTTTGGACTTTCCAAGTGGACCTCAGAGTATTGTAGGCTATTGGAAATGTATGTACAAGATAGTTCTCTTTATACATCCCTCGTATATATAAATTGTTATATTCAGTGAAACTGTTTATATGTTACTATTATGATACATATTCATTTACGAATCAAAGTTTTGTTTGTTTTGTCAGGTTCTAGTTAAATTTGCTTTTAGAATTTCAATACATACAATTCATACATACAATATATAATATATTGTCTCATAAATAATAAATGATTCATCATTTAGTTATTAGCTAGCTGGTTGACAACTTTATATTATCAACAACTTTATATATAAGAGATTCTATCTCATAAAAAGTGTTAAACCATCTGATTTTAGCATAAAATTTAGATTTCTTTGCACGAAATTTTTCGTACATTCTTATTACTTTTGAACATTGGGTTGCATCTCAGTGTTGTGACTCCACATTTTAATTAAATTAAAACCAAGTGCGCTAAAGAGCAATTTATTAAATAACTTTGGATTCTAGATATCTCCAATTACAAGACCCAGCAAATGTTTGTTTGACAGGAGGATCTCGAATTGCGCACACGTTAACGATAGGTAGTTGGGCCACTATTAGGAATGTTTAATCTCTTACCGAACTGCGCTCAAATGATTTTCAGTTGGACCGAATTTTTATATACTATATTAGAACATAGTATCAGATATTACGTGAAAGATAAAGGATACCTGAAAATTATGGAGGTTAACATTTCTAGGAATTTAAATCGATTCGTTCCTAACAAATCCATTCAATTTCTAAAACGTACTTCAAGATATTGTCAATAAAGTTTGTTTTATCTCTACAGTTAGTGGTAGAAGTACCGGTATACACCGTATTAGAGTGAGTTAGATAGAGGAAGAAGTACAACAAAGATTGATTATTTTAGTTTTATTAAAAACGTGAAAATGGAAAGACTTGTTACCATGCTAAGTGATAAATGGAAACCTTTTAATAATTTCTGAAAATTACAAATTTCTGAAACACCGTGTTTTAAAATACATTTTGATAAATAATTCATTATTTATCAAAATGGATTATTTATATAAATACTTGTTGCAGGGCCAACTCGATCGAAGCAAAAAATTCAACCAAATTGAGAATTCTGTTACAAAATTGGATGCGAACTTTTATGATTGCCTATGTCCAGCTACTATTCTCAACAGAATATTAGAAGCTAACGCGGCTCTACCACGGCAAGTTAGAATCATGGTCAAACTAATAGCACTAAGCAACCTACTTTGCAATGGAGACATGACCACTGTGTATGGATATTTTCCGATAAGTAATGCGACAATATTCAACCTGGCAAGTATCACACCTATTGTGGACATCTTCTTACGCCATTGTGGACATGTCCAAACCAGTAGTAGGGGTGAACTTTTATATTCAGCGGTATTTTCTATTAACGGACACCCAGCTGTACGATTATTGAGTTGTCACTACCACCACTTATTTGTATTGTCCGAGACCAGAAGGGAGTCAATAATCACTGTGTCATAGATGCATTGTACAACAGTCCACAGCAATCAAGATGTCATCGAAAGCCATATCAGTTTACAACGACAAATTGGAGAAACTGGTAACTGCAAACTCATGGATGTTCAGTACCAACGCACCCAAAGTCATCTCCGTCATATGTAATGGAGAACGAGAACAGCTAATGATTCATCTGATTTCATTAGCTGTTCCGCCGATGGATTTCAAAAAATTCAACCCAATTGAGAATTCTGTTACAAAATTGGAAATATCTCAAAAGCAGTTGAAGTTAGACACAGGAAGTGGTTAATAAAAATGAAAATGGCGCTAAAGGTCTATCCAACCATTACATACAATATAGGATGTTCCATTTAAAGAAATTGAAAAATACCCTATTACGGGTTTTGGTTTAACCTGTATACAATTTTCAATAATATGCAAAATATTTAATACACATAAAAGGTGAGGATAGACATAAAAGGTACTAGAATTACCAGTTCCAAAAACAGATGAAATATATTTTATTCTTTTAAGATACAAGCGGTTCAAATTACCACATATTTGGCATAAAACTAGCCATAACTTTTGAAACACCTGGTATAGACCTACCAAGTCTTAGACTGAAAGTTATAAAAAATACGTAGAATCGAATTATCAAATAAAAAGTATAGCATTCCATTTAGAAACATGTATGTTGTGTTTGGCCTGCAGTTATAGAACAGCCTGTATACATGAAAATATTTTTAGTTTGTGTAGCTTAGAGCCCTAGATACTTCTGCTTTGGAAATTTTTCTTCATATAATATGATAAAGGAGCACTTAGACTTCGACACATTATTGCAGGGGTCGGCAACCTGCGGCCCGCGGGCCGCATGCAGCCCTTTGCAACTTTTTGCGCGGCCCGCCAAAGCACTAATATTTATACTCGTATATGATATAAAAGCATTATTTAAGTTACATTTGAATGTGCGGCCCGCATAAAAATTTTTATTTTAAAAATGGCCCACCATCCGAAAAAGGTTGCCGACCCCTGCATTATTGTATAAAGGCAATTATCCAGATACTTGTCTGTAAAGACTCAAGCTCTGAAGGTTTTGTGTAATAATATAGATTCAAGTTGTAAAAATCTGCGTTTCCTTCAGGGTTTAGGCATTGATGAGAGCCACTGAGATTTATTATCTACATTATCACAGAAAAAGTAGATTCAGTAACCGCTGAAAAGTGGCAGATGACCCTGGAGAATTATATTTCAATTCTCCAGGATCATCTTCCAGCGGTCGCTAGTTTTTTATCATTAATAGAAAGACGTGTCAAACTATTAGGTGAAAGACATATCAAATATAAGCCTATTTATTTGGCATGTTAAAAATCTGGTCCTTCTTATGTATCGAAATCATTCATTTCATTTGAATTTATAACTTGCGTTATATGTAAGGATTCCCACAATATTTTTAAGTGTCACACTTTCTGCAAGCTTAATGCTAGAATGGATCTTGTCCGTTCTTTGCATTGTAACTGTGCAGTAACTGTTTGTGATCTGGACACTTCAACAATGTTTCCACGGAAAGCTCCGCTTACTTCTGAGGCGACTGAATTCCAAATCGGACGTTTTCCAAATCAGAAGTTTTATTATCTATCGCGATTCCAGATGTCTTCGCCAAGAATGGTGAGAGATATCACTATCGTCCACTCTTTGATTTTGGAATCCTTGCAGTCTAATTATATTAGTATTGATTTCTGACAGACTGACGTAACTGACATTAATAGGACTAGTACGGATATAAATGGCCTTTGCACTTTACAATTTATCTCCAAACCGTATAACTTTTCACAAATCATTTCGTGTTTCGTTCATCAAGAAATTTGTAAAGCTTGTCTAGGCAGAAAACTAAATATTTCTAATCTAACTATTTCATAATCATATTAAACTAGCCGATCCCAACTTCTGTAATCTCGCCGAAATAGACTTACTACTAGAAGCTGAGTCCTTCTGGCAATACTTTGCATAGGCCAGATTTCTCTGGATCCTGGATTACTTGTCTTGCCAAAAACACGCTTGGGTTGGATTGTTTCAGGTTCCATCGTTGGAGAAAATTTCTTGTCTAGCACGTATACGGGATTTTCTAAAATATCCTATGTGATGAGTATCCTCACAAGATTTCGGGAAATTGAAGAAGTAACAGATCCTTAACACAATATCTCCAAAGATGAGTTATCCTTTGAAAAACATTTTGTAGCCTATACGACCAGAAAATCGTATGTCAGATTTGTAGTGTCAATACCTTTTAAGGTTGATCTTTCAGAATTAGGCGACTCTAAACCACAAGCACTTAAACGGTTTTATTCTCTTCGGTGTAGTTCAGTCATGATCTACGCTGATTCAGAAGTTACGCGGAGTCATCATCTACGTAGATTCAGCCATGAATGTTAAACACATGTTCTCTGAATCCATGCATTAGTAATATGACACTTCTACTGAAATCTGTAACAGCCAATTCTTATCTTCCACATCATGGGGTACTCAAAAATGAAAGCTTATCTATAAAGTTAAGGGTTGTTTTTTTCTGTTTCTTCTACTACAGGCATTTCCTTAGATGACATTCAACTGACAGGACCCACACTTCAAAGCGACCTGTTGTCAATATTAGTCCGATTCAGAAAACATAAATATGCCATATCTGCGGATATTGCACAAATGTATCGCCAGTTTCTTATTCATTCTGAACAGCGTCCCCTTCATTAAATTTTGTGGATGACATTACTGAACCCGACACTTATCAGCCAAATACCGTCACATATGGTATAACAAGTGCTCCATTTTTGGAAACGCGATGCCTTCAACAGCCTACATTTGAAATTAAATATTTTCCCAAAGCTGCTGAAGTTATCGAAAACGATTTCTATGTAGATCATCGTCTTTCTGGCTCCAACAATTTGGGTCAATATATTCTTTTATACAAAAACTTTAAAGAAAACTTGCAACAGGGTTGTTTCCTTTTCAGAAAATGGAGGGCATGAATGTAGTATCTTGCATAGCATTGCCTCAGATGGAATTACGTCTGATCTCAAAATTTCTCCTGTTGACAGATTTAGAACTTTACAAATATGATGGTCAGTGTCTAAATGGTCTATTCTCTCAACTGCTGCTCGAATATTTGATCCTTTGGGTCTACTTGGGTCATGTACAGTTCGATCTAAAATTATACTACAGCGACACCAGCAGGAAAAACTATCGTGGGATGAATCCATCCCTCTTTCAGTCTTCAAATAATGGTCCTGATTTAGAGATCATATCAATTGCCTTAATAATATTAAGAACCCAGGAGAGTAGTATGCGATGATAATTCATGGTTTTCTGATGCGTCTATTGAGGCTTATGGTGCCTGTGTTTACCTACGAAATGAAACCGTAGTGGCGAGGCATCAGCAGTACTTATCAGTTCAAAATCAAGCGTAACTTCACTCAAAATTCAAAACCGTACCACGTTTGGAAATTTGCGCAACTTTTTTATTATCTGAACTTGCCCAAAAGGTCAGTTCAACGTTTCGTTTATGCATTGATTTTATTTCACTTTGGAGCGATTCGACGATTGTTTAGAGCTTGATTAACACACCAGTTGATTAACTTTAGTTATTTGTGGCCAATTAAGTGGCAAAGATAATGACTCTTTTTCATCCGTTAATCTGACAACATGTTCGATTAGAACAAAATCCTGCTGACATTATATCTCGGGACATATTAATCAATTGTACCAACGCATATTAATCAAACGAATTAATCAATTGTACCATGTGGTAGCAAGATCGAGATTTCTTTTACTGCACCACTCCCTGGATTCGGTAGCATTAAAATGTTTTTAAGGAATTACCAAGAACCAAAATTCATTCATGTTTGGTACAATTTTATGTACCACTAATACAAGCAGATAGGTTATCCAGTTTTCTTAAACTTCAACGAAGTGTTACTTTAGTACTTCGTTTCATTTTTAATACAAGGAACAGTATAGAAGCTCGAAAATTTGGTTGGCTTTGTGTTGAAGAATTAAATGCTACTCCCTTTATTATCATAAAGAATGTTCAAGCATCTGAGTTCAAACTCAAAACCAATTAATTTCTAAACAATCGTGTAATAAAGTACACCCATATTCTTGCGTTAAGCCCATTCATAGATAATAATGGTGTCCTTTGAGTATATGGTAGACTCGAGAATACCGAACGAACTTACAATACTAAATATCCCATAGTGCTGCCTTATATCAAACATAACTTCGCCTAACACCTATATTGCTTACGGACACATTAAACTTAAGCACGCAAGTCCACAGCAAACGCTCTTTTCTGTTCGGCATTCATTTTGGCCACTTTCCGGGTGAAACGGGGCTCGTTTCAATATTCCAAACTATCTTACTTGTTATCAATTGTCAGGAAGGCCTATTCAGCCATTTATGGGCAATTTTCCAAAGGAACGTGTATCTGAAACCCTTTCCGTATCACTGGAATAGATTAGAAAAGCTGAGTCTTTCCTAATTATGGACCATAATGATTGCGGAACCAAATTGTCTAAATGCCGGATTACTCTTTTTATCTGTCTTGCCACAAAAGCACTACATGTTGGACTTGTAACCGATCTCACAACTGACTGCTCTCAGGCGATTGATGAGACGATGTGGATAACACTTAGAGATACATCCGATAGTGCTACTACATTTGTGGGCGCGAGAAATAAATTTATAAAATTTATAACTTTGTAGCACAAACGGGCTATTTATTTATTGACCCTCCTGTATTAGAAGGTATCCGTTGGAAATTTATTCCTCCGAGTGGGAGACCTGTGGGAACTAAAACATAAAACAAGTCAAACGCCATTTAAAGCTTATGTTGGGCCAAGCTTATTTAATTTATGAAGAGTTTCAACTTTACTCAATCAAATAGAGGCAATTTTAAACTAAACATCGTTTTCATCTTCATCATGGAATCCTAATGACTAGACTCCTCTTATACTTGCCCACTTTTAAATCGAACGAATTATAACTAGCAACATTGAATCGGATTTCTCAGAAGCGAATATATATCTGAGCTTCAAAAATGTCCAACGGGTGCCACAAATCCAAAAATTCTTCAACCAATTGAAGGTGATCTCGTCATAATAAAGGACAATCATTTACCGCCATTGTGTTGGATATTAGGACGCGTCCTGGAATTGTATAAAAGAGCTAATTGTTTTAGCAGAATAGAGTCTAAATATCCGGCTCGACGGGACGCAGAAAATAAGCCAATAGCCTATCAAAATCTTCGCTCTGATTGGAAAGCCAGACACCACCGCAGCAAACTGCCCTGCAGACCCTTCCCACATCCGCCAGCTCGAATAATCCAAACAATACAGGAACCACCAGAGGATCTCCAAGATATCATTGAATTAATTCCACTTTCCTTAACATGATCCCTACGCCTCTATTATAAAAAAAGAAAAAGACAAAAAAAATAAGAAAAAAAATTAAAAAAAAAAAAATCAATCACTCTTCCACAACAACCTTAATTCTATTTCAGGTCAGCTAACACCGATTTGCGCAGCCAAGCAAGGACATAAAGACAAGACCACCAGCAAATCAACTAACCCCACTAAACCAAACTTCTTCATCAGTTGACCATGCTATGGCTAAGGTATTGCAGGTTCGCTTGGCTGTAAAGCGAATGCTATAGCATATATCTTATCTGCAAGCTATCAGCTTACCAAAATTCTAAAAGCATTCCATTAATTACCAGGTCCAGGCTGAAGAGGATGACAAATCCTAAAGCCTCCTGTAAACAAACTCACCAATCTCCCAACAACATATAATCCCAACAAGGAGTGGAGTATAGTGGGTAAGAATCCCACACTATTGGTTAGCAGAATAGTATTTTTAAAAACCATTACGATCATGTATATTACCTATGTGTAGTAATAAACAATACTTTTTATGTTATATGAATGAACTTTACGAAACACCCAGCCTTCCAACGCAGGGTGAATATTTAAGCACATTGTATTTTTATCAGGTCATCTAAGAAACAAATAATATTTGTAAATAAATCAGAATATTGATGCTTCCGAATATAGCATCAATATTAAGATTAACCCAATCTCATATTTTGGAAGCTGAACATATCTAATAATCTTGAGTGATGACTGCTTATGCCTCCATTTTGCCCAACAACCTTTATCGTTAAACGTCATATTCGTCTAAACGAATCACAGATCTGTTCAGTTAGAGTGTGAATAAGTAACTAAATTCTATCATAGCCATATTGAATCCCTACCAATTTTTGCATTGAAGATGCATCCATACCGAAACACAGTTGAAACCGAACCCGCAAACATTCATACATCTATACGCCAACATAATCCAAAATGTTAATAACAGCTACATTGAAGCACCGTCAATCCCTGTTCTGAAGATGAAGTCACACCGAAACATAGCCGAGACCGAACCTGCAAAGTTACACATATCCACATGCTAATACAATCCAAACTGTTCATAAGAGCTACATTAAAAATCAGTCCATTCCCGTACTAAAGATGCATTCACATCGAAACGTAGGCGAGACTGCTTTTGCAAATATTCATAGACAAACACCGCAATATAATCCAAATTGTTCATAATAGGTACACCTAACCCCTGTTCATCGTTGTACTGATGATGCATTCAGAACGGAATGCCGCAGAGACTTAACCCGCAAACATACAGATGCTCACACGTTAATTAAATCCAAATTGCTCACAATAGCCATGCCGAACTCCCGCTCATTCCCGTACCGAAGACGCATCTGCACCAGAACAACGCTGAGACAGAACCTGTAAATATACACACATTCACACATTAATACAATCCAAATTGTTCACAACAGCTATACCGAATATCGCCTATCCCTGTATTGAAGATTCACTCACACGATAACGCCACCGAGACCGAACCTGCAAACATTCATACATCTACACATTAACACAATCCAAATTGTTCATAATACTGCGCCATGCCAGCCTACACCTGTTCGAACCATTATACGAGCCGATTAGCCCACGTACTGAAGCCCACGATTAGCCGATTTGTACTGAAGATGAATTCACATCGAAACGCAGCTGAGACCGAACTTGCAAACATTCATGCATCCACTCCCCAACATAACCTGATTCCTACAAAACCAGTCCCAAAACCAGTCCGAATTATTATGCGAGCCAACCACAGTCCAATCTCTGCACATACCAACTCTACCCACGCTGAAACACTGTACGCCGCTACACCCAACGCCCTCCAGTTGCGTCCTTCCCATTTACATGACCGCACCCTCCGCACTTTCTGTGAATTTTATAGAAAACGCAAAAATTAAACAAACCATTATATTTGTTTTGAAACTGGAACAAACGAAAATTGGCCTAGCACCCATAATGATCATGAGAACACCGCCAGATAGTGTACGGAAGTTGCTCCAATGATAATCGCCCACACTACGCCAATCCATCACAATCTCCATGCGGCTAAAGTCAAACAAAATTATTTTTATTTACGGGCAGAAACCATTAGCCCTCAAGCATTTCCCCGAAAAACCTCAGTCAGTGGGCTGCCCAAGCTCCCGCCATCTGTCACGCAGTCAGCTCCCAGAATGCACCATCAATCCATCCCTGTGATGACGGATTCCGATGCAATATACGGCCCAACTCAATCCTTTGCTGTGTGTTGGATATTAAAAGTGTCCCCCCCCCCTTTGCTGCCAGTTTCTGCGCGAAAACAGGGCCAGTGCCCATGGATGCGCGTTGCATATTCAAAGAGTGTGTTCCCAGCGGTGCTCATATAACCAGATATGGGGCTGCAGAGAGACAACGAGGAACTGCAGCGTTGCATCAGCCGCCCGTCAGCCTCCGACCGTTTGGCATCCTCCGCCACAACTGTTTTCGCAGCCTCTGGTACGGCCACATTAAACTGGTCCGCCGGTCTGTCTCACTGCCTGGTTAGATAATACCAACCATCTATATGCATCCTCCATTCGGGACAGCAATATGCAAACTGAAACTTGTGCAAGCTTTGGAAATCAAAGGCATTCACAGAGCTCAAGCATTTATATAGAGCACCCCAGTTTACAAAAAGACACACCCTCTTAATCCAACTCACATATAAGCCAAATCTAGTAGACTCGTAAATTTCCCGGAAATTCCCCGTCTATAAACAGGTTAAATTTAATTTTGAGGGTCACCCAATCCACTCCGGAATGTATATACA
This sequence comes from Adranes taylori, assembly GCA_009867245.2. Classification (NCBI taxonomy): domain Eukaryota; kingdom Metazoa; phylum Arthropoda; class Insecta; order Coleoptera; family Staphylinidae; genus Adranes; species Adranes taylori. The sequence goes on from WYDF02289872.1 coordinate 15,659, forward strand.
TTTGATCCAATCGATCAGATTCCAAACTTCGCGGGAACTCTCCTTCAAACAGGCCAAATTCAACTTTTTTGAGAGTTGTTTGATCTATCCCACAAATTCACATATATAGTTCGATCAGCCGCCAAGGCAGCTTAAGAGCTTCTCTTATATAATCTAAAAAATATCGAACGTCCCCGTGTGTGTGTGCCCCGCCGCGACCCGCGCACTGCTGATCCGACGCCTCGCCATAGACTGACTTGATTAAACCTCACAGAGCCGTCCGTCTTTCAGATTTCGGCGCTGTTCACACAATCCCATCCAATGGCTCGCCAGATCCCGTCGGAGACCGCCCAACCCCAATGCACCCCGGCGCCTCGCCCCTCATATTCTGTAGTTCAAGGGTCCCCCGACACAACTCGAAAATATTGCGCGTTTTCACCATCCATTATTACTAGTACAATGCAAAAAAGAAACGCCGTCCGATGTAGAATGCTTGCAGCGCAACGGTGACTCAATTGACCAACGTTACAATGGCAATAATACACCATTTTTCAATCCAATTTTGACCAGTCGACGCACACTAGTTCAAATCACACACACACACCCATATATATATATATATATATATATATATACATACACACATATATATATATACATATATACATATATATATATATATATAGATCGCTTAAAACCGAAAATATA
>WYDF02289883.1:0-15756 GCA_009867245.2 Adranes taylori
TTCCAGACTGAAGAGGATGATAAATCCTAAAGCCTCATTCAAACAAACTCTCCAATCTCCCAACAATATACAATCCTTCAAAAGTCGAAGGATCTTTTGAAGGTTTCTCCACTTCCTACGTAAAACAAAAAAAAATTCTTAGGGTTTATTGTGTTTGAAAGGGCATCTAAATAAATAGATTCGCAAAGGACTGATGCTATTGTAAAAATGGAAAATCCAGCGAATAAAAAAGTGGTTGAGATTTTTAGCAAGAGCTACTGATCTTGACCAGATACTGTTACAAGTAAAACAATGTTGAAAGAAGGGATGAAATAATTTTAAAGATATGGCTCGAGAATTGAAACAATATTATCAAATAAAGGACGAGATAGCAGAATGTAGTGGTTTGTTGTTATATGCAGATAATTCCCACTCTTTTCGGAGCAACTAATTCCCACTCTTTTCGGAGCAACTATTACTTTAGGGCGCCCAATTCAAATAAGCAAGTTGTTCTGCTCCGCCTTGTACTATCAAGTTCATTTTGCATGATATCTTTTTCGTTTTCTCGCAAAAGTACATCTTGGAAAGATAGGGAAATCGCATTTTATTGATCAACAATAATCAACTCTTACTTCACGTTTCCATCTGTTCTTCTAAATCATCAATATTTTCATGGCAAAATGCCAACGTTACGCCGATCCCGTCGTATACACCACCTATATACACTACAAGTAAGCGTATGGCGGCACTTTCAAAGATTCATGAAGGTCACTCAGGCACTCTAGTTTAATAAGTATAAAAGTAGAGCGTCTGTTTGCTTATATTGGCCAAGTATGTTAAGATATAAAAGATCTTATGAATAAATGTGATGAATATCATAGGTTCAGCAATAAGAATGCAAAGATGCATTTGCTATAACATGATATTCCAAATAGACCGTGGAGTAAAATTGGTATAGATATTTTTGATTTTGGTAACCAATCATACTTATCTACTACTCAAAATGGATTGATTTTAAAACCTCGACCGATAAAAGTATTGGTGAAGTATTTAAAGTTCTCATGTCAGTTTTTTCTACATATGGGTTTCCATATATGATAATGTTCCATTCAATTCATATTTGTTTCAGGAATATGCTGATAAAGTTATTATAATGGTACATTCAAGTCCAAATTACCCCAGAAGTAATAGGATGGCAGAAAAATCTGTTAATATTTGTAAAAAGATGATGAAAAAACGTGGAACGGGAAATACTAATGAAAATGGAAATCTTTTTTGTATTTGTTACTGTATAGAAATAGTCCTGATATAATAACTTGCAGTTAATGTTTAATAGACAATTAAAAGATAACCTACCTTCTATTGATACTTTGTTAAAACCAAATGTATTTAGTAGCAAAATATTAAGCCATTCGATGCTGATAGGCAGGGTATCAGATAATTTCGTCTGTACCAACCTTTATTGATTAACTCGTAAAGAGATCTTTATAGTGCGTGCCAAGCCGCACACACTGGACTGACATTTTACATCTACCCCTATAGATGTGCATGATAAATTATAGTTACCTTGCACCTATAATTACCGACCTCGTTTCGTGTGTTGCCTAGATTTGATCAACAACGCAAACCATTGTTTACGCTGGGGATCGAACCTGGGACTCTGCGATGGAAGTCATGCAACTTATCCACATCGCTACGGCGTCGGCTCAGTAAAGGTTGTTGTAATGTAAACAAAAGCAAAAAACCATGCATAAATGGCACACAGTATATACAAATTTCATCAACTTGTTCGATTCAAAGTAATACAAGCAGTACACTAACATTTCAAATAGATGGAAATACAAGTTTTCAAAACAAGCAAATATTAAATTCAAAACATTCGTGGACGTGATCGCCACTCCATCTTTCATATACTGGAAGTCCTACGTTTTGTTATATCTTGCATAAAACAAAAGTTGAACCTTTTAGTTTTGTCTGTTACCTTTTAAGTCTTCTATTAAATTCAATTAGCACAATAGTGTTTAGGGAAAACTAAACAATATTAGTCTAACCCATGAATCCCCCGGTCACCATATTTGCCTACGTTTGCTTTACCGCGGCCTATGGCCGATCCTGACTCACATTTTTCCCGTATTTGCCTACGGCGCGTATTTGCCTATTCAAATTAAAATATTTGAATACGTGGTATACAATAGAATAATAACTTTCTTCAAAAAGAAGCTGTTCAATACTTACCAACATGGATATATTCGAGGTATAGAAACTGCTCTTTATAATTACATACAAACAGCTTATCGCACTCTGGATTCAGGAATGTTTACTTGTGGAATTCTTTTAGACCTCACCAGAGCTTTTGATTGTATTGATCACTCAATGCTTATTTCAAAGTTATACCAGTACGGTATAACAGGAGTACTCTTAGAGTGGATCAAAAGTTATTTATCACACACTGTGCGAAAGTTAGGGACCCACTAACATCTGAGTTAATTGAGTCAGAGGAGCTAAATATTTCCTTAGGAGTTCCACAGGGTAGTATTCTGGGCCGATTGTTATTCATAATCTGTATTAATGATATGTTCACAGTTAACGGACACAGCAGTTCAATTATAAACTATGCCGATGACACAAATATAATCATTTTTGTGAATAGCGTCAATAATGTTCATATGAAAGACACATCATTATTGAACTCACTTACTAATTGGTTTGAGTCAAATAAACTTAAACTCAACAAAAACGACATGTATGCATTTTAAATAGTCATGCTACAGAAAATTCCAGTGGCATAATTTTGAATAATGTAGATTACATATTTTCAAGCAACACTCAGTTATTAGGGTTAACAATAAATGAATCATTAAGCTTTAAGTGCCACATAGATTCCTTAAGTCAAGAATCTATAAATCTTGTTATGGTTTGAGAGTACTGATAACGAATACAAACAAACATGTTGCAAATTTATTTTATTTTTCAAATATTTATAGCCTACTTAGACATGCCGTAATATTTTGGGGCATAAGTTCTGATAGCAAAAAAATATTTATTATACAAAAAAGAACATTACGTATTTTAAATAAAATGCATTTTCTTGACTCCTGTCGTGGCGTGTTCCGTGCCAATAATATGTTACAGTTAAGTGCTATATATGTATATGAAATTCTTTTCGAAAAACAGAAATAAGTTCGACGAATATGTAATGTCTAATTTTCACTACACAAGACACACCGATATTTATTGTTACCCAAAGCATAGATTAAAGGCATATGAAAGAAGTACCGCTTACATGTGCCTCAAAATATTTAACAGTCTATCAAAGTCTATTCAGTCTATCAAAGTCTATTCAAGAAATAAATAACCTGCTATAACAAAATGAAGAAAGAAATATATAATATGTTATGTTCTTTAGAACCATACACATTACAAGAGTTCTTTTAGCATTGGATAATTTATGTTGATTGTTAAGATAAATGTTTAAATCTAAGTGAATACCACAGAATATATTTGACGCTAAGACGCTTTATTATTATTATTTACTAGTTTCATTTCAGAAGTACTCTGAGTGTACTTTGAATTACTTGTTTTCTGGCACGCCAATGCATTTGGGCCATAGCCCACTCGTAAATTCGCCACTGTAGAACTCAAATATTATATTTCTATTTAAGAAGCTTCGAACTTTTTTCCAGTTGAGGAAAGACATGAGTCGGGCGGAGCCAGATCTGGTGAATAAGGGCGGTGTTCAAGAAATTTGAAACCTAAATCACGAATTGATTGCATGGCAACATGCGATTTGTGTGTAGGGGCATTGTCCTGCAAAAACAAAATACCTTTGGACAACTTTCCGGGTCTTCTCTCCATAATTTTTTCTCGTAGAGTGGTCAGTAACGTCGAATAGTAATTCCCTGTTCTTGTTCTGCCCTTATCCAGAAAATCAATCATGATTACTCCTTGGCAATCCCAAAAAACTGAAGCAAGAACTTTTCCAGCAGATTTTTGTACACGAAATTTCTTATGCCTTGGAGAACCAGAGTATCTCCATTCCAGCGATTGCTGCTTTGTTTCTGGGTCGTAGAAATGTACCAAATTTCATCCATAGTAACAACACGGCTTAATAAGTCTGCATCTTTATCAAACCGAGCACAGATCGAACGCGATGCTTCTACCCTTACACGCTTTTGTTCAACATTTAGACATTTGGGGATCCATTTTGCAGAATTTTTTCTCATGTCCAAATAGACGTGAACTATATGATGGACGCGTTCATATGAAATATTCAGTGCCTCAGATATTCGTTTTAGCCCAATTCGATGATCATGTCATGAACTGCATCGATATTTACGGGGACGGACACAGAAACTGGCCTTCGCGATCGGTCTCCATCTTCAATGGAAAATTGACCTCTTTTGAAGCTTTCAATCCAATTTTTCACGGACATTGATCGCCAAGGGTATTAGACATATCTTCGTAAATCTGCTTACCTTTTAACCCCTTTAAATACAGGTACTTGATGATGGCTCGATACTCCAATTTTTCGATTTTCACAATTTCGGTCGACATTCTTTTTTTCAAATTTTATTGCGCAACTCTGGTTTGACTGTTTGACGTGAAACTACACTGACACTTCTAATAAGTTATTGTTCGTTGTTATGGTAACGCAATATTTTCTTTATCCATGGAACCGGTCTAGGCTAACTAGATTTCAATACATCCTCGTAAATAGACTACGCCACAATGCTGAAACAAGTAATAAAGAGAGGGACGGAGACGTGTTAACTGCTGCAAGAAAAAGAATGTCTTCTAATTTTATACATCATCATCATGCTGGTGTTGAACAGCTTTTTATCACACTAGAAATAGAGAAGACCAAAGTAGTTGGAGACGTGGTCTATATTCCTCCGCCTTCCGCTCCTGAATAATATGAAGCTGACACTATAATAGTAAAAGGTTTGATCGCTCTGTATCCAGAATATAAATGAGCAATTTTCGATGACTACAATTTACCTAAAGCTAAATGGCTTAATGAAGATTTCATATGTAATTCTAACGATTGTGCTAATGTTATAGCTGAAACCTTTGTTTATTTAAATTGCAAACAGTACATCTGAATTCCTAATAGCAATAATGTCTTTCTGGATTTATTGTTTTCTGATATAGAACAAATTGTTTGTAAAAAATCATCTGATTTACTTCTTCCTGAGTCCATACAGCATTATGCTTATCATATTATAATGAATCTTATTGTTAACGACTATACTAATTTGAGATTTTATTATGTTTACTGATTTTCGAAATGCTGATTATATCAGTGTAAACTCTCATTTCGATTCAATAAACTGGAATGAAACTTTAAGTGGGGATGATTTGGACAGAGTAATGGAAGAGTTTTATAAGCAGTTGCATCAAGCTATTAGAGTATATGTACCAACGAAAAGAATCAAATCGGATAACGTTCCTGTTTGGTTTTCACCAGAATTGAAGAAAATGATTACTGAGAAAAAGATTCCCTACAAAAAATGCATGCTAAGCAATGCTGGTACAGACTATGATCAAGTTGCAACCTTACGCTGTAATTATAAAGCTCTATCAGAAATATGCTATGAAAACTACATTAAGAAAACCGATTATCTAATTATCTAATAAATTTAATATATCCTTAGTCCTAATAAATTTTGAAAATTTGTAACTGATAAAAAACAAATTAAAACAATACCTAGCTGTATGTATTTAAAGATTCCAAGGCTGTTAATCGCCCAGATATCGCGAGCCTAAACTTTTTTTCATCTGTGTTCATACCGATACTTGTGTTCTATCTAACCCCTCAATTATTGGACATTGCTGCCCTCTATTATTTCATTTCTTCATAAACGATATGTATAAAGTATTTGTTTCTGTTGTTTGTGGATGATATAAAGATGTTCAGTACCGTAGATTGTTCTGAAGACCAAATGAAAATTCAGTTAGATCTGGATAACTTCGCCAAATGGTCCTCTGATAAGACTATTTTAAAATATTGATAAATGCTCTTTTTATCTCATTTAGCAGAAGTTGAACCTCCAATTTTTCATATAGAATAAACAATATCGTACTAAATAGAGTATGACATGAAAGGCCTCGGAGTGCCTTTCCACCCGAAGTTAAGTTTTGAAGGGCAAATGAATGATACTGTTCTGGGCGCAAGAAAAGTTTTGGGATTCATATTAAGACACTGTATCCAACTTAAAACACTACCGTTAATATCATATATTAGAATTTATGAATCACTAGTTCGATCTCGCTTAGAGTATTCAACAAATTTAGTTAGTCTTGCTTTAGATTCATTCTTGTTAAATCTATTACTCCTGATGTCGTTTAATCTTATTATTTAATATTTAGATATTGTAACTTCGTAATATTTAAATATTAATATTCTTAGTAACAAATTGTTCAACATGTCCAGTTTGAAATCTTCTAACCTACTACTCCCCTAAAACATTTGTATACCTCAGACTGGGATGAACTTCGTATAGCATCGCGTACCAAAGCTGTTCCTTGCTTAGTTTGGGCTTTGTACTAACATTATTTTATTTTATTTATGTTTGCGCGTACCCATTACATCTATAACTTCGGCCCCAATTCTACGAGTATCTTAATGAACTTTCGTTAGACCGCAGGTAAAAAAAGGGCTATAAAAATCCACGTAATTTAAATCAATAATATCTTTATTGTATAAAAGGAATTTAAGAAGCAACAATAATCTAAATTAAAAATTCAACTTCCGTTTCGGTGCCAAAATAATTATTGTTTTCATTTTCTTCTTTATTGGATAACATTTCGAATAACGTTATAACATATTCTACTATATACAATTATTATGCTATAAGTTACACTTCATGTTGGCACTTACTCCTTCCATTCAGGTGATACAATCTTTTAATAAAGTAGCTCCTTCAATTAGTCCATACTTATTTAAAAGTTCCGATAAAAACTTGCAAACATTTTCTGTACAAAGCATACCATGATCATCTGAAATACGGTAAAAGTAGTTTTAGTATCCATTAATATACCATCCATTCAGAGTAGAAGCTTGGATGAGGAATATAACGAGATATGGAATATAAGAGCATTGAAATCTTTAAATTGCACAATTCATATAAATTTTAATGTAGATTTGCTCTCAAATAGCAGAAAAAAGAAGGCACTAGTTAACTTGCTAAATACTCATGTGTTTAAACGCACTATATTCGACTCCACAAACGCAAATCAGGTTAAGGCACTTACGATAGATAAAAAAGAAAACAAAGTACAAGAAATTTCAAGGTAGAAAATGTTAGAATGGGGGTAGAAGTTCGGGGCCTAAATTATTAATACAAACATCTTAGTAATAACAAAATAAGTTGTGAAACGAGTTCTAAAAAGTACTTTAAGTAACACAGATTGTGAGAAGAATTAGTTTGCGAAGAATAAGGTATTATAACAACAACAAAATAATCGTTTTAATTTGTTAACCTCAAAATGGCAAGTAAAATTTCCTGTGGAGAATGCAACATAAATATCAGAGCGAATAGCACGAGTATACAATGTTTAAAACACAGCCCTGTGTAAAAATTTATGGAGTAAGGGCGGAAGAAGTTGTACCAGATGTAACCAACATTCTGAAAGAGAAAATTATAAAACAAAAGAATCTAAGCCGCAAGGAAAGCGAAATTAGCATACTAAATAAAAGATACACGTCAAACTAAAACTTCGATATCATAGTAAGTCACCGACAGTTTTCCAAGAAATAGGCAAAAATGCTGGGCATACGGGCATCATGCTTTTGTGTGTTATAATGAGCAAATTTGCCCGAGATGTTCGAAGTCGCGTAGGTGGCATATCGCGGAAAGTCTGTTTCACACCCGCACCACATAGCATGGTCACACACATGTGAAAGTTATAAAGAAGCTTTAAGAAAACAAAAAGAGAAATTAGAATATTGTGAATCCCAAAATAATATACAATAGCAATTAAGGAACATAAAAATAGATCAAGACCAAAACATAGAAACGAAACCGACAAAAACAATAAATACTAACTGTCAAAAACGGAAAAAACAGAAACATAAAAATCTAAATACATGTTAAAAATTCGATTAATGAATAAACGGAGTTTAAAAAACAAACTAGATGAAGTGATGGCAATTATATTAGAAGAACATTCGGATGTATTAGCAATAACGGAATATGGCTAGAAGATGGCGATGCGAAATACTACAAAATAGAAGACTACGAAGAAATAGTTAACTGCAAAAAAAGTAAAGGTGGCGGAGTAGCAATGTACGTGAAGAGAGATTTACGAGTAAAAAAGATGGAAACGGAAAGCATAGGGAATAAATGTAATGCAGTTCGTGTACAATTAAGCAATATATAGATATTATAACGATATATAGACCTCCCTCAACAAATGCACACGAATTATTTCAAGAAATGGACAAAGTATTGGAAACAAGGGCACCAGAAAGACTAACTACTGCTGGGAGATATTAATATAGATATTGCTAATAAAATGAAAAAAAGAAGGCGAACTATACACACAAATCCTAACACAGAACGGCTATAAAATAACAAACACAATAAATTAAACCCATTATACGCGCCAGGGTGAAAATGGAAAAGGCACAATATTAGATAACAAACCATAAGCAACAAACCAGAGAAACAAATTTCGTATCAACTGAAACACAAATCATATACAGACCACAAGCTCATAATAACAGAATGGAATATAATACAAAAACTCAAAAGCAAAATAAAAATTGGAAACTCTTGATAAATTTAATAACAAAGGCTGAAGAGAAACACACAAAAGAAGAAAAGGAAATAAGTGGATAAAAAAGGAAGTCTTAAAGAAAATGAAAACAAGATATGCTGCATGAAGAATCAAAAATGAAAAATACCGATAGGACAAAAAGTGATTTTAAAAGAAAAACAAGTAGAATGGCACATAAAACACAATAGATTCTACAATAACAAATTTACAAAAGTGACCGAAAATCCCAGAAAGATGTGGAATACAATAAATAATGTATTAAATAAAAGAAACATCAAAAATAACAATAACAGCGATAAGTAGTTGTACGAGGAGTAGAAATAACGGAAGAAGGCGAAATTGCCGAACATAACAATTATTTAGCAAATATTGGTAAAGACTTAGCCAAAAATATAAGTAGGCCGATACAAAATAACTTCAATCTATAACTCGGAGAGGTCGATATTCATGGAAGATTGCAGTACAGAAGAAATAATGAAAATTATTTGTTAGACAATGATAAAGCACAACGGCCGGACAAAATCTCAATAGAATTAATAAAAAGAATAGCAACAGAAATAGGACCTATATTAAAAACTTTAATGAATAGTTCAATACAAAGCGGCATCTTTCAAGAAGAACTGAAATCAGCTCGAAAGAAACTTTAATCAGAAATAACGTCTGTGGTTAAAGAAAGCAGCAAAAGGATATTTAATAGAAATTCAAAGAAACGAGTAGTACAATTTAGCGCTTAATCAAATATTTAGTATATTTTTTTCTTTTCTTTACTTTTTATTGTTTATATATTACATAATCATTTACATATATACTATATAGATACTTAGCCAAACTTAAACTATTTCATATATTTATACTAATACATATATTTATACTTGAGGTCCATACAATAATGCAAACATTTTAACGCGTGTAATAGGATTGCTTATATGTTGAAGATATTGACAAGAGAGAAAAAACTGAACTAATACGCAACTTCAATAAAAAAGTTCAAAAATTTCGACAGCTTTCGACGGAATGCATGACGTTCAAGATATAAATATGAGATATGATTGTTTCCTAAAAATATTCCTAGATTTTCCATTACAGCGCAATAAAGAAATATCCTTAACCAAGATAACCTCTGAAACTAAAGGAAATAAAAGAAAACTTACGAACGATGTATATTAGGCAAGAAATTTTAGTAATATGGAAAGTGCACGGGTTGTAAATAAACATAAATTACACTAAACAAGCTGTGTGAAGAAACAGCGAAAGCAAAAAGATCAAATAGAATTACAAAAGAAGGAAAATAAATCCAAGACTATTTGGCAGATCATAAACGAAGTTACTCAAAGAAAGATAAAGACTGTCGCAAATAAAATACCGGAAGGGTGAAAAATTTAACGATTACTACTGCAATGTGGGTAAGAAAATAGTACAAAAGTTACAGTATCCAACAAATGTGGCGAACAAACCAAAATTCGAAATTAACATGTCCTCAATATATTTTCAATCTAGCGACGAAATTGAAATAGTTTCATTAATGAAAAACAAAAAGTCAACTGACCTTTCCGATTTATCATCTAAAAACTATTTAAGTAGTAAAATTAGTAAAATTTACAAGCGATATAATATCCAAACATTTGATAAACATTTTTAATGAATGCCTTAGTAAAGGTGGTATATTCCCCAAAAGCATGAAAGTGAGTAAACAAAAAAGGAGAATCAAGTTTATGCGAGAATTATAGATCAATCTCTATTATTCCCAGCTTTGCACAACTATTAGAAAAACTAATTTCCATAAGGATTGATGATAACTTCCTTTCAGAACATAATATATACTGTAAACAACAATTTGGTATCCAGAAAAACCTGAATACTTCTTCGACAAAATACTCGCTTATGGACAACATGTGTAAAGCTCTGGATAAAAACAAAAAATGCATCTCTACAATGTCCGACCTAACAAAAGTGTTCGATCTCGTACATGTCCAACTTCTGGAAAAAAATGGAAAATGATGGTATCCAAGGAGCGGGAACGAGGAATACCACACGGATAAATTCTTGGTATTTTATAAACGATTTGCCAAATTATATTGAGTCGTACATTGTTATATTGGCGGATGATACAACATTGACAGCCAGACAGAGATGAAGCCAACTGAAGGAATTAGCCCTAAACAAACAGAAAACAACCAGAATGGAATACACGATGGATTAACACATAACAGCACAAAACGCAGTAAAATTTCTGGGTCTAGAAGTAGATTTAAGATTAACTTGGAAACCACATGTGGAATATATGTGTAATGTACTATCCAAAACAACATATGCAATAAGAGAATGGCAGTTACGATAGGCATTGGATGCAGCAAAAACCGCCAGCAAAATCATTCATTATTTGAGATGAGACTACACCATTGAAATTTGGGGTGACCATACCCCACATCTTAAAGAAATACTATAACCGCAAAAATGGCAATACGTGCAATAGAAAGCCATTCTAATATGACATCATGTAGACCGCTGCTCAAAAATATAAAATATTGACTGCCCAGCATTATATATATATTTACGGTAACAAAAAATAAACATAAAACCGTACGTTAAAAGAAAAGAGGGAACACATAACACCAGAGCGAAAACAAACTTGAAGGTTACTTGAATTCGGCATCGGAGTACCTGCATAGAGGATACGCAGTTTACAATATTTGTCCCCAAAAATGGAAGTTACGCAAAAAACCAGCTTTCAAAAGAAAACTTCTAAATCACCCAATATATGGATTAGACGAAATAAAGAACACATTCTAACTGTACACTATATTACATTTTGCTTTATTAGTTTATAACTTTTTACGCATGTGCACTGTGATTGACTCAGGCTGAACAGCTATAATAATCTATCTATCTATCATGATTAAACTCCGTGTATGTAGTGGGATCAAATTGAATAAGAACCTGGCAAAAACGAAATGGCTTCATGTATTCTTACATAAGGCAACACTACAATAATAGATTTAGCCACACACAATATGAATAAGTAATTGTGCAGGTCAATTATGGATAAGGAATTGTGCAGGTCAATTATTATAACAATATGGTCATTGTTAATTAATACCATACCCCAACTAACATTAATTAACCATAAATTTATTCCCAGAGGTTAGAGGCATATTGAAAGAGCAAATAGAAAACTTAATGCTTTGGAAATTCTTATTCCTAATTCGTGATATCCTTCGCATATCGCTAATCAATGATCATGTCAAAAAAAGTATTAATAGAAAGATGACCTTGAATTATACGAATACTTTGTTTTCTGACTTACCATTTTTTCCTACTTGTAAATAGTACGTTTTCCCTGGATTTGATTTACATATTTGCCTCAGCTCAGCCTGGAGTCCATCTAACAGAACAATATTCTGGACATCACTCTAAAATAATATCACTATTAGTTATCGTGATTTAATTTACTTTTATAAACGATATTAATAATATCTCACTGCATTTTATACAAGTTTCGCTTGTTTAAACGAAATGATTTGTGTTCAAAAAGAACAAAGGTGTTAAATAATCCAAAAACGTAATAATTCGAGATTTAGTGAATTTAAAATCTATTATTCATATCTTTTGGTATTACGGTAATTATGTGAGTGACAAATCACAAATAAAGTCTTGGTTCACTGGTGGGGTGTTGCATTCATTGTCTTATTTCTTGATTACTTTATTCCTCTTTTTTAGGGTATCGTCAAAAACAATTTTATCAACAGGACAAAGTAATTTGCGATAATTGTTTTCTGATAATAGGGTGGAGTTTTTTCCCCAACCAAAGTTATATCGATTATTAGAGACTACGAATATCTCTTCCTAATAACCGAACTGTTAAAAGACCAGTTTCCATAAAATAAATTTTTACTAAAAAATTATTCTAGAATTCAATATCTTTTACTTTCATGTTTGACATAGATAAAATATATTCGACGATGAATTGGATTACAATTCTACATATCTTTACATTTCAAAAATCTAATTATCATTAAATTCTTTCTTCTGTCATTGAAGGCATGCTGAAGGAGTCAGTGTTTTAGTTTGAACATCCGAAAAAAGTTATTCTTACATTTTGTTTAAGTACTTTCAACTAAGCAGCCTTCTAGAGAAAATGTTCACAGTGCGTGTAAATTGTGTTTGAAGTAGTCGAATACCTGTCCTGCCTTCTACGAGGGTGGTTTGACGGAAATCTAGTCTAAGTAAGAAAACGTATGTAATTCTACGAACTTCAAGCAAGCCAAATATACATAGATAATTCAATTCATAATTTTATGCTGAATCTGTCGTACTCTCGTCACTCATTTCTAATATCTATTCATTCATATCAATCTTTTGAAACCCTTCCTTGACAAATCTTTGTCAATGGAGAAGCCATGAAGTTAATGTCAGAAGAAGAGAAGAATACAGCCGACGCTTGTTCCATTACTACTTCGGCGACAGCGAATAAATATCCGACCTCAACAAATACATTCCTTTTCTGTGACATAAAATTTCATCATACCTTCAACAATTTATTTCAGCGTTTAAGTCACATTAATGGACCGTATCTAGCTACAATATCTGCGTTAACACTTCAGCATCTGAAGTTTTAACATCTGAAGATTCAGTCATCTAATTCTACCAACGTCATGGAGGAGTATTCTAATTCTACCAACGTCCAATAAAGCTGCGTAGTAATCGACAGTTATGTAATCAATAAGAATAATGCCTTTCGCATCCCAAAAAGCAGTCGCCATCACCTCACCGGCTGATCGGGTTGTCTTTGCCTTCTTTGGTGGGCCTTCGCCGCTTTTTCTCCACTGCTTTGACTGTTCGTTCGTCTCCGGCGTGTAGTATTGGACCCACGTTTTATCAACACTGAAATATCGAGGAAAAAATCCGACGGTTTGCAATAATCATATCATGGATTTTCTTGACGATTCTGGTGTAGTGACGATATTTGAGAGCCCTGAGTGTCATCATCAAAAACCCTCGTACGACCACGAACAAATTCAGCTTTCCAAACTTTAACTGTTGCTAGCGACGGTGTCTCAGACTCGCCATAAACAGCATCCAGTTCAGCTTTGATTTCTGCACTGTTTTTCTCTTTCTTGTGAAGGAACTTAATCACTGAACGACATTCGAAATTTTCAGTTTCACAAAACAGAAAAGTTGCTTGCTTGCGACGGCTGTAAAAACCAAACTATTCTTTTTATTCAAATTTTGACAGACGTTATGGTTGGATGGCAGATGTCAAAACCAATTTGGCGTTCGTTGTCACGTAACGCCATCTATCAAAGGCTAGATTTATGTCAAACAACCCTCGTATGTACCTTTTCCTATCTTCTACGTTGTTATGTAGAAGATAGGAAATGTACATCATATAAAAACATGTACGTACATCATTTAAAAACATTTTTATGTACATCATTATATGTACATCATTTTACATATAATGTACACCATATAAAAACATTGTAATTCAACTTATTTAAACATTACAAACCTGTTTGATGGTGCAAATATCGAAAATCTGTGGTAAGAGTATTTGCACACCATTGCCAAGCATATGGTCCAATATACTGAGCGCCCGATATAGAGCATCTTCTTCGGCGCTCATTTGTCCCTCGGTGCTATCACCACTATTGCCATTGGGCCCGCTTACTGTTTGTTTAGTAAGGGGCGGAGTAAGTGATGCAGCATCGGCACCTAACAGGCGCAAATGAGAAGGTGGTGCGATTCCAAGCAATCCAGGTTTCGATTTGCCGCTTGCAGCTGCTGCTGCAGTTGCTAAAGCGTACGAAAGCACAGCAGAGTCGTACGCGTCCAGTTTTATGCTCTTCGAAGAGCTGTGAATAACGCCACAATAATAACGTGGTCAAGTTACTTATATAACTTACCAATGTACATATACTGTTGACCAAAGACTGAATGAAATTAAATAGAATTGCTAAATGTGCCATAAGAGTAAAAACTGTTTTTACATAATAGCAACGACATGTATTTGTTTTCAGAATTCATTTAATGAAAGGCGCACATATTTTGATATATTAAAATTCATGTATTTATTATATGTTGGTTGATAATAGGAGTTTTCGGAGAAAAGTTGAAATATTTGGTAAACTTTTTTTAGGACGCAGTTTTTGAGAAAATAAGCTACGTTTTTGAGAAAATTAAGTTCGCAAACCCCAAAACACGGTATATGCGTCAAATTTTCAATTTAGAAAAAGACACAAATAAAATTTAAACTTTGAAACTTGTCCGAAAATCGAAACTTGTTACATAGGTATTTGAAAGGTATAAGATATAAGATTTTCACTCGGAAGTTTGTACCCCTTGAATCAAACAGGTTTTTGAAAAATGTCAGTATGTATGTACAAATTGAACAAACTCAAGCTCTACTAAATCGATTTTAATCAAATTCGGTACATATGTGTATGATTTTTGCTGTTACATGTCCAGAGCTGTTCCCTACCACATATCCTACACTTTCTCTCTCGCTCATGCATTCAATGTTTGTTTTCACCCTCTTCATTCCCATATCTAAACATTGCAAGCATTCTTTTCTCCCTCATATTCCAATGCGATCTCAAATACTCAGCCATTCCTTCCTCTTCCCATATCCATATATACTTACTGCACCTAACCTGTTATCTATCTCCTGTCGTTCCATATCCCTCATCCTTTTAATTACATCATTCACCACTTCCTTACCTTCCATCATCTTCTCAAACCATTTATTCGTCGACCACCCAATCCTCTAATTCACATTTATTCTACTCCTTATTCACTCATCCTTTCCCACATCTAAACCTTACAAGCATTCTTTTCTCCCTCATATTCCAATGTGATCTCAAGTACTCAGCCATCCCTTCCTCTTCCCATATCCATATATACTTACTGCACCTAACCTGTCATCTATCTCCTGTCGTTCCATATCCCTCATCCTTTTAATTACATCATTCACCACTTCCTTACCTTCCATCATCTTCT
>WYDF02289894.1:0-13486 GCA_009867245.2 Adranes taylori
ATATAATGAATGTCTCTTATACGCTAAGATACACGTTCATGTATGTCCAACAGGATATCTGATATTCACATGCATGACAGACGTTGCAAAGGAGAGATACATATTCGTAGGTTTGGTAAATCGCAGAATGGTAGCTTGTTGCTGTGATATAAATTTTTTATTAACTTACCATCAGACCTTCGCAATCGAGAATCGCAGAATTCAAAAAAGAATGCTTTTTATAGCGTTATAGATATGGAACATGCTAAAAATTTTATATCTGCAATGGGAAATTGCTTAGAGTAAAGATTAGATTCTATTTTATCTTCATTAAGTTTTAATCTATTGGACGTACGCCATTTGGATGCAAGTGACTGCGCATCACTGGACATTACCAAAGGATCAACTCAATTTGGATTGCAGCTGAGGATGGTGGTATCGTTAACGTGAAGTATACACTTTATCGATTTACTTATGGAATTTAGCAAATCATTTACGTAGATTAAAAACATTAGGACACCTAAAATAGATCCTTGATATACAACAATATTCATAACTGCTCCATTGATAGGAACTGATTGCAGTATATTTGTTAGAAAGACTGAATGAGAAGCCCGAACATATACGAACATTTTCTATACCTCCTGGATAATACAGATTAGTTTTATATTTTGCAAATAACTTATAATTGACAAAGAAGAATCGGTGGGAAGACGAAGAAGAGTACAACATTTTCAATTCCAGATAATTAGGTTTGAAGTTTCAAAATTTGTCCTAAGCTACAAAGTGTTTAAGCCATTTATTTTGAGGGTGCCTTCCCAGAGTCATTCCAATGCCTTCCCAGTGTCCAAAGATATGTAGATGTAGTGATAGGTTGTTAAAAAATGTTTTTCCTACAATTTTTTTTTTATTAAGTAATTAATAAATCATGCTCTTTCACTCAAGCATGTTTTCTTTAGTACTCTAGCTGATTCATGAAATAAACTTCGAACACCAATTGAACTTTATTGACTGTAATGTATATCTATAAATAAAATTGTGGTTTTAGTTTAGTAGTTATGTTATAAAGGGCATTAAAGTATATTGGTTGAAAATTTAAGCAAGACATAACTTTAAAATCATCTTCTTCCACATTGCTGATTGTATTTTGTAAGTATCTTAATAAAATGAATTGTTTTTGTGGGTATATACCTCCAGCTTTTTTCTGTCTACAATTTTCTTCGCATTAATTGCAATGAGCTCCTTACAAGAGTTTTGATTGGGTAGTTTTTCCTTAAGCCGATTCACGCATGAAATATTTTGGTGTATGTACGTGTATTTGAACTTCTTAACAAAAGGGCTCCCGCGAAAAGCCTGGAAACTATTTTAAAATTATTAAAAAAATATATTTTTATTTGTACACGAGGTATGATAAAATAATACGCGGATTTATCATTTTTCTCGAATAATCTATTTATTTCTTATTGTTAACATTGTCCTCTTCAAAGTAATCTCCATTGGAAATTCTTTCAGCGTTTTTCAACTCTTCGAAGCAATTCTGAAATTCAATTTTCGATGTGGCGTTTAATTGTTTTAACGATTCTGTCTTGATCACGTGAATATCGGTAAATCGTCGTCCGTCCGTGGTCTTTTTTTGACTAGTACTCTTTGTTGATCGTACAATCTAGCGGCAAGAACTTATGATATACTATTCCATTGAAAAAAGAACTTTTAACTTAAAAATATGTGCCATACATAAATTATTTAGTAAGAGATTGCTTTTTCGAAATTTTCTGGTTTACGGTGTAATATTTTTTTAATTCTTCTATTGATTCTGCGCACTTATCGTTTTTCATTTTAGTCTACTTTCTCTCAATTGGCTGAAACTCAAGAGAATTTGGCGGATTTATGTTCTTAGCGAAGAAAACAGTTGTGTTGTCATAAAATTGATAATTTCTGTAGTATAGTGAGATGTAACTAAATCAGGCTAAAATGAAATGTCTCTATCGTGTCTTTCCATGAAAAAGTTGACAATTTCTCAAATATTTTTTTCGGTAAATGTATGGATTTATTCTGCTCTTGAAAAATGGCGAAGTTTTAAATCGCTTGCCAAACGAATATCATTTTGCCAATTTTCCTCTACATTCCTTTACTTTACGTATGTTTAACGTATAATTTCCTTGATTTGTTTCGTCGTTCTTTTTGGTACATTTGTTTCTTATATATCTTTCAGTTATTCTGTTTCTTGATTCATTGCGCAAAACCCTTTAACATGTAATGTTTTTTTTGCAACATCATTGATCTATTCGTCTGTAGTTAAGCATTTTTATTATTATTATTATTATTATTAGCATTGCAACATAGACATCTCGGAATTGATAAGAGCTGTAATTACGCGATCGCGCACTTTCTTTTAACGCCTTTTTAATACTAGGTTGTTCTTAAACATATTTTTTGTGTTCTCAACAACATCGAACACTGTTTGTGTTCTCACAACATGGGAATGAGTTGCAGAGAGAGAGAGACGACTCTGTTGCTGATAAAATGTTTCCGTGGATTCTTGCTGCATAGTTCTGTTTTCAATTTCAGCATGCGACCTCGCAACTGAAAGAGATCCTCTAGGGGTGTAGTTACCATTTAGGATCTTGTAAGTTTCGAATAGATCGCCTCTTTCTGCGCGTAGTTTTAATGTTGGAAGCCGCTTTGTGTATTATAGATTTCTCAGAGTACCTGGAATCTTAGTTGCTTTCTTTTGGATATTTCCAATCGCCTCGTCTATGTTCTTGTTAAAGTACGGGTTTCACCTTGAAGAGCCATACTCAAATATTGGTCGAATGTATGACATGTATATGTTCAAAAACATCTGACATAATAGATATGGGAAAACTGTTTTTCTTAAATAAATTAATTTGTTAGCCTTCTTGATTATGCCTTTTATATGTTCTTTCCACTTTAAATCGCGAGAAACAACAATTCCAGGATCTCTTTGAGAGATTACTTTTTTCGGTGCGCTTTCGGAAAGAGTG
This sequence comes from Adranes taylori, assembly GCA_009867245.2. NCBI lineage: Eukaryota > Metazoa > Arthropoda > Insecta > Coleoptera > Staphylinidae > Adranes > Adranes taylori. The sequence continues at coordinate 2,985 of WYDF02289894.1, forward strand.
ATATTTTTTTAAGGTTTGTCATACGTACGTTTATCTAAGTTTAGCTATAGTAGCCAAGTTTGAGTCTAATTATAAAGTTTTGTCCAGGTTTGCCTGGGTGTTGTTGTTTATATCACTTGGATAACCCAAAAGTTTCGTGTCGTTCTATCGGTTTTCACATATCACTTAAATAGCACAAAAACAGGATATGTCGAAGATGCGATCCTTGAGGCATAATAATTATTCCAATGTGGCGTTCATTGGAATAATTATTGTCAATTTGGATTCGATAGGTACGACTCTTCTTATCCAACGAAGGCAATTTACTGTGACTTATACTAGTCTTTGTGTTGGGACTTTGGTCAAAAGTCTTTTCAACAATTGTTACATGTGCAAGAAATAACATTGTTGTCTTCAGCTACCATTTTCTCCATACATTTGCAGAGTACCGATGTCGAACATAGTACTTAGCAATTCTGCACCATTTTTAATATAGATAGCTGGTATATTGTCTATTATTTACTGGCTGGAGCTATTATTTACAGAATTGATAGCATTTAATACTCGTTGGGGCGTGATGGTAATTGTTTCGATGCAATTTATTCGTTTCTATTTTCTAGACCTTTTGGACGGTAGTCTCTCTTTCGGCCTCCATCTTATTAAAATTGACAACCAAGAATTATATTAAATAGTTTTGATAGACAAGCAACAAAATGTACTGCTTTGTGTCCCATAGTCTTAAAAAACCTTGCTGTTGCTGATGAAGTTTAGATTTTTTTTTGTAAACGAGTGTAGAATTAACTGTAAAGTTTGTTTAATATTTGAATTTTCTTCACTCTAATTTTAATGTGTTCTTTGTCAAGTACCTAAGTGTTTTTTGGCCATACTTAAGTAATAAGTTTTCTAATTTTGTACTTTAATGTAAATATTTGAAAATACGATTAATTGAAAATATTTTTTATTATGTATTTAATCTTTTTTCATTTTTATTTATTTTGTTTTTGTGACTATTAGATTCATGTTTTATATACGAATATAATAAAGTAAGCGATCTCAGTTTGAATATATTGCGGAATAATGAATTTTTTAATATAACTTTTACTATCCTTAGTTGGATGAATTCCTTCCTTAGTGATTTTCTATGATGAGGGTTGGTATATAAGCTTTATTAAATCAAAACTCATGATTTAACACTTAAACTAACTTTTATTTAATCTAAATATTTAGATATTTACATGATAATAAAGAACTTATCATTTTAACGAATCTATTGCTTAAAGCATATTAATCGACTTTTCGATGTAAACAAATTTAACACTTTCAATATAATCTATAATAATAATTGTTATCTTAATAATATATGCATTTCTATTGTTTAATGTTCTTTTACGTATTCTCAACATCTGATGTTGAAAGGGTGTACACTTTATCTAATATATTTGGAACGTGTAGAACTTTTTAAACAACTTTGCTTTATATTCCATTATAAATGTTTCTTAAACTTTGTGTACTCAATTAAACGAACGCGTGTAGTTTTAATAAATACTTTCATTATACAAATCCTGCTACATTCCATTCTGAGACTTTTCCTCTCCAAGTTGGTCAAGTCGCGATCTCATTGAAGCATTGGAGACATGAACGTTTTGTTTGTGTTCCAATTTTAGTTTCAGACTAGTATGTTGAATTAGACTTAACTAGTTTACTACGTTCTCCATAGGATTTCAGTGCTACTTTTGATTACTTGTTTATGTTGCTGGTACTCTTTCCGCCCGTATTGATTACTTGACCATAGTATCCTGTAACGTAATTAACAATATTATCTGAGTTAGAGTTATATGAATTCAGGGATTTGAACATTTATTCAACATTGCAAGTTTTAACAACACATATATTTTTAACATATTTTCTTTAAAATTATAATAAAATTTGATGGGATTAAATGTATGTGAAGTTATAAAAGTCCAACTATCTCATATAGAAATATTATGTGCTTCAGATGAATGAAATCTTTTTACAGAGGTAACTTTTTATATAATTTATTCACACAAATATTTATAATTCATTATGTTTTGAAAGATATTTTAAACATTGATCGCTTATAAGTATTATAATAGAATATTTTATTCTGGTTATATTCTCTTGGGAAACTTCAAATTTATGTAAAACGAGCTTATTGATTGGGTGCATTCAACTTTTTTTTTGTTATTTGCTTGCTCAATTAGTTTTTGCTATGCATTTCTTTATAGATAGAATTTTTGTTTTTACTATTATAATTTATGTAGTTTACTGCTGCCGTAGGCACTTAACTTTTAGTTAGTTTCTTGCTTTTATATTTTATATGACTTTTATTTATTGTGTTGCCTGCTTTACATTTTGCAAGAATTGTACTTTTGATATCACTGTGCAAGAAAGCAGAATAAGAACGCATGCGTATGTAGCTATAAAAAAATTTACCATATTTTTCATAATTTTCTGTACCTTATAATATTATTTTCCGGTAAGTTTTAGCCAAATGTTTCCTGACTTACTGTTTTGGTTCAAAATTTAATTCTGTAATGGAAAAAAATGAACGATGTTTATATCATAAAGTTCAACATAGAATTTTATAATAAATTGAGAAATGAACTTATAGATGATTAGATGAAATTGATCTATGAGAGAGTTAACGGTAGAAAATATTTAAAAACAGATAACAAACACTTACAGGAATTAGCATTAATAGGCAGTATTTTAATTATTAATTAGAATAGAATAGGTTTATTTCGCAATCAAATTACACGACAAAAGAATTGACAATTACAACAACGTCCATAAAGTAATATATACATATAGATACGTGCATATAGATATCTTGTAATATATTCGTTTCATTTTAAAATTTAATATTTTCGATTGCATATGCCAATTGCTCCAAGAATGCCTTTTTTAACTTGTTTTTGAAGGCTTTCTCATCAGGTACGTTCTATTCTGATGGGCACTCGTTTTAAAGTTTTATGCCATTTCGTAAGTATTTCGATGTTTTTAACCTGATTTCTGATAATCTTATATTTTGTCTCATCCTGGTCCCATAGCAATGTTGTCTTTGTTGATAAATCCTACATACAGTTATTAAGGCATATATTGATGGAGGTGTTAAAATTTCGTACTTCTTGAAAAACGGTTTACATGCCTTTATTAGATAAGATATAGCATCAATGCTTCTCACCGCTTTCTTTTGCTTTATAAAAACATCCTTCATGTGAGCCGAGTGACTCCATACCTCAATTACGTAATGCAAATTCGACCCAATTAATGTACGGTATGTTGTTAGAGCCGCTAGAATATCGGTGACTTGGTATGTTCTTTTGATTGCGTAGATTGTCTTTTTACATACATCATTGTAGTGATTCATCCATGTCAACCGCGGATGAATCGTTACTCCGAGAAATTTTTCTGAAGGTTGTATTATCTGTCGTCGATCCATTGCATAGTTGATTTCCTGTGTTTTTGACATATTTAATACAAGTTAATTTTCTGTAAACCATCTAAGTCTTCAGTTATCTGTGATTCCAATTGTGAAATTAAGGCTTCCAAAGTTTCCTCATTTCCTTTAACTTTTTGCATGTTGCACATTGCATATAGTTCGTTCTTCATCGGATGCAGCGGTTCAGGTAGAAATCTTCTCCTTTTTGTTTCCTTTACTAAGGGGAAAGCAATTCCAGCAGAACTTGTATCTTTTATACAGAAAGCATTGTATTTGGTTCTGTATGCAGATATACGTTAAATCAATGTGGTCGCATTACTTCTTGTTCAAATTTTTGTATATTTATTTCTGAATATATTTGGTTCATTTTTAAGTTTGAATGTTTTTGGACGTTGATTGGCATGACTTGTGGTTTATGGTCGCTAATGCAGAAGTTTAAAGCTTTCATCTTGTAATTATACAGATTTCTGAAGATATTGTCAATGCAAATGTTTGACGTATTACATAAATTGTTCTCCTAAGACCAAAACAATCCATGGTTGCTAAGATTTCATGTTTATTATACAAGTCTTGTGAAAAGTCTGCATTGAAATCGCCTGCGACCATTATATTTATACGTTGATTTAAATTTTCGAAAATCCAGTCCTGTGCCTCTTCTGGAATAGTTATTAATTTAAAATTATTTATTTGACCAGCTGGTGAACTGTATACACATAGAATAACTATATTATGTTCTAAATATTCCGCAGATACTTCGCAATCAACATCTATGCTAGAATGTTTAATTTGTGGTATTTCAGAAGCTTGGATGCCGTTTTTGACAAAAATGGCTGTTCCCCATCTTTTCTTATTGTTCTTTTGTAGTAAGATATTTTGGTGAATCCGTCAATTTTGCATAATTCGCTATTCTGATTCGAGATAATTTGCTGACTTTGGCGAGTAGTTTATATGAGTGGATAGTTACTGTATACTATCAGATGCTTTCCTGGTTCGAGGGTTCTGGAAAAAAATATCTTTTCTGGCCAGTTGTTGACATTTTTCAAGTTATTGTAATACTTAAAATCTGCAAAAACGGTGAATAAAGGGAGTGTACCACGAGTTGCTTCAAGTTCACAAGTGAAATCACTTGTGTTGATGATGCTCTGGATATATGATTTTACATCCTCGAGTGTAGTTCCTTTCGCACAGTTTTTAATTATTGTTTAACACTTCTTATTTGTGGCTTTTAGGGAATTTGAGTTACCTTTTCCGATTATGGTTTGTCTCGTTTTTCGTATTTGCTTAATATCCGATTTGTTATGACTCATGTATTATGTTATCATTTCTGCAATGTTAATGCTACCGGGAACACTGGGCTGTTTGTTAATCAAGCTTGTTGCGTGGCTGGTTCCGTTTTTTGTAGAATCTGATTGCCTGTTCCTATCTGGCGAGTGCTTGCTATTTGCTATTAGTCGCACTTACTTTTGCGAAAACTTCTTTATTTTCTGCTTCTTTTCGATTGCTTATATACGCCAGGACATAAGCCTCCCTGGTTTGCTTCCACACTTTCCTACCATGTGCCTCTTCTATCCAATTTGAATGTATACGTCTGATATCATCTGACCATTGTGTTGGTGGTCGTCCTCTATTTCGATATGCGTCTTTTCTAGGCATCCACTCTATAATACGCTTGGTCCACCTGTCATCCTGAATTCCCGCAATGTACTCTGCCCAATTCCATTTTAAGATTGCAATTCTCTCTACTGCGTCAATCAGTCTACATAGTTCTTTCACGCAGCTCAATATTTGTTATGTGATCTCTGAGGGTCAGTCCCATTGACCTTTTGTCCTATTGAGGGTCAGGCATTGACCTTTCCATTGCCCGTTGCGCCACTTTGATTTTCTTGACGATCTTTTTTGTTAATGTTAAAGTCTCGGCGCCATAGATTCAAACAGGCAGAACACATTGGTTGAAAACCTTTCTTTTTAAACAAATCGGTAAACCTGCCTTGAATACATGTCTCAAGTTTCCAAATGCGGCACATATCAGTCGCATTCGCCTCATTAGTTCGTGTGGTTGGCTTTCTCTATTTATGCGAATTTCGTGGCCAAGATACTTATATGAAGTAGTCTCCTGGACTTTGATGCCATCTATGTACATACCTTCACTGAGTACGAGGTTAGTCATCAGCTGTGTTTTTGACACATTCAATTTTAGTCTGACCGTATGGGAGGCTGAATTTCGTTGTTGTAACATTGTCCAAACCGGTCTGCTATTAAAACTATGTCATATGCAAATCTTAAGTGTGTAAGGTTAACACCGAGGTTTTCTAAGTTAATAGATTTGAACATATATTCATGTAGGTTCGTGAACAGTTTCGGCGAAATAGTGTCTCCCTGTCGAACTCCTTTATATTATTTAAAATTTATTTGTGCACTCCTGGAGTCTTACATTAGCTGTAGCCTTCTCGTATATGGACTGTATTATTATTGAAATATGTCGATGGTTAATTCTACTGCCGGACAGTGACATCAGTCCCCTAATTTGATAGCTTCCTATCATCTCCAGGGGATTTATTGTTGTTCATTTCCGAAATCGACTTTTGGATCTCATGGATCGTGATTTTTGGAATTTCCTCTGAGCGTTGATTCATAATCTTGGGAATCGGATCGCGGATGATTTCGTCCTTCTCTGCAGCATATAATTCTTTATAAAATTCCTCTATTATTTTTATGATTTCGTTTTTAACAGTTGTTATCTTGCCTTTTTTGTTTCGCATTTTGCAAATCTCATTCTTCCCTTTGGACAATCTCTGTCTGAGTACTGTTAACGTTCTGTTCTCTTCAATTTTGTTAGCAATCATTTCGGTGTTGGATGTTCGGATATCATTACGAATGGCTTTAGTTATATCTTTGTTGAGTTGTTTCAGTTTTGGGAAATGTGTGTCGTATTTACTCTGCAATTCTCTTCTCTCTTTCATCATGTTTTTGATTCTATCGTTCAGTTTTCTATCTTACTGGTTTTTCTTGGCGCAGTTGATTTGTTCTGATTGATTTATGGCGTCCACTATACTTGTATTCAACGTACTTATTTCCTCGTTGCCAACTTTTGTTATTGTCTGTTTATTTAGATGTTTATCGATGTCGTTTTGAAAGGCTTCTGCGTTGTTGGGAGCGGTCAATTTCTCGTTGCTCGTTTTCCTCATCATCTTCAATCGTTCACCTTTTCTGTTTATGGATACTTTTGATTTTATCATTCTATGGTCACTGTCTATGGAGAAGTTGTTTAAAGCTGTTACATGATGTATTATTTTTTTTCTGTTGGAGATACTAAAACCTATTTCATTTTTTGCGTTCCCATCGGGGCTTATCCATGTCCATTTGTTTTGCGGTTTTTTAACAAAGAAAGAGCTTAGAGTAAAGGCTATGCTTTTGTAGGAAATTGAGTAGTCTACCACCCCTTTTATTTCTCTTTCCATATCCGTATTTGCCCAAGGAATTTTCCGACTCGTCTTACCTTCTTCCTACTGCGGCATTAAAATCGCCCATTAGTAAGATGTAATGAGTAGAGTATGCCATAAGAGCTTCATTCAGGCTGTAGTAGAAGACTTCTATTTCCTCTTCTTCAGATGTTGACGTAGGGGCATTTGCTTGTATGACTTTCATGCTGTATCTTATATTTAACTTTAAGGTGAGGTAGATCACTCTTTTATTTATACTTTTTATTCTATTAAATTTGATGTATGTTCTTAGTGTATAATAAATCCTACACCGCCTTCAGATGCATCCGTTTGTCCTATATACTGTAAAGTGCGTCCGGATTTCAGAGTTGTTTGTTCTTCTCTCCTTCTAATTTCACTTAATGCAACGATGTCCCGTTTTACTTTCTCGAGTTCCTTCAGTTCGACTAGTTTTTCGTCTAATAGAAGAGTTTTTACATTTATTGGGGCAATTTGTAGTTGTCCTCTTCGATGGTAGCCTAATCTTTTCCGGTGATTCTTAACACCCTCTGCTATCGTTCCAATCTGACCGTTACCTTGGTTAGTGGAATTCAAGCCGCACCTTGGTTAGTGGAATTCAAGCCGCCGGAAACGGCGTAATATAATTTGTGTAAGCATGTTTGGGGTTTGTTTAGCCGTAACATGTCACGCTGGTCATTGCAGGTTGACGTCAGGAAGAAAATGGATGACAGGTTTGGACAAGGAACAATGGGTTGGGACAATGGTTTCCCTCAGATGGCATTGGGAAATAAATCAAGGCTTGCGTGGGCAGTGGCGCGTCCCTGAAGTAGATCTATCAACTATTGGGTCCATAGAAGAGTATCTAGCTGCTCCCCGTTTTTAGCATAGGTTTTGTTTGAAGAATTATCTTCTGTACTTAAACTTCCTATTTTGCATGTGGTTCTTAATATTAGTGGTTGATATTTTGTTTATCTTTTCTGGTAGTGAATTATTATCATTATATTGGTTTTAATTATTACCTGCTCTTAGATATGCTGAGAGACAATTGTACATTTCAAAGCCTGATTTAAATTATCCAGAAATAGAGCTCGATTATTGTTATTTTTTAGTTCTTCAAGATCACATACAAGTTTTTGAATAAATTTCTGTTGTGTTTCGGGGACTCTGCGGTGGAAGATGCATGACTTCCACCGCAGAGTCCCGGGTTCGATCCCCAGCGTAACCAATGGTTTGCGTTGTTGATCGAATCTAGGCGAAACGAGGTCGATAATTATCGGACGAAGGTAACTATAATTTATCATGCACATCTATAGGGGTAGATGTAAACCTTCGGTCCAGTGTGTGCGGGTTGGCACGTACTATAAAGATTTCTTTACGAATTAATGAATAAAGGTTGGTGGTAAAAACGAAATTATCTGATACCCTACCTATCAGCGTCGATGGCAGAGGCACGATGTTAAAACACATTGTCGGTAATAAGCCTACACGACAGAAATAGGCCGACTATAAATAAGTATATTACAACAACAACAACTATAATTTATCATTCATATCTATAGGGATAAATGTAAAACTTCGGTCCAGTGTGTGCGGGTTGGTACGCACTATAAAGATCTCTTTACGACTTAATCAATAAAGGATGGTAAAGACGAAATTATTGGATACCCTACCTATAACTGTCTATGGCAAGAGGCTTGACGTTAAAACACACTCTATGATAAGCCATAAGGCAAAATAGGCCGACTCTGAACAAATATATAGCAAGCAAGGTTTCACATCCACTAATTTTTCAATTGGTGAATTACCGCAATGTATATGACACTTCATTTTGCACTTACACAAGTTATAGAATCATTGTATTTTGTAAGAGTGTTTGGACACAAATCACATGCGCTAGGCGCCGTTTTTTTTAAAGATGGAATTTGTTTGAATCACTCAATTAGCTTAAAAAGCCTGGCAGGGTAGATAGGCCATTTCTGAGAGGCGTGGTAGCCGTCATTAGTACTCTCTGTTTACTAACTACCACGCTAATTTGAAAATCTTCTATATAATTTACATGTGCAAGAATTACAGGGTTCTATGAACGTAGATGATAGTTAGATGAAATGACAACTTAAGTAAGATGAACGATTATAGGTGTTAACCATCTCCACAATTAATATGTGAAGAACTTAAACAATCAAAGCCTCTTTTTATTAACCCCTAATTCATCTCTAGTTCCTAATTCATCTCTAGCTTACACACGCTAAATGTAAGAATTGATTAATGTATGTATGATAGTCTAACTTTAAATAGGGGTGAGTTAAGGGATTAACTCAGTTAAGTTCTTTACGTTCTATTAAGTTCATCTCTAGTTAAGTTCAATTTTGGAGATGGACTAACACCTATAATGGTTCCTCTCCCTTCGGTTGTCATTTTGTCTAACTACCATCTACATTTATAGAACTCTGTAATTATTATATATGTAAATTAAATAGAGGATTTTCAAATTGGCTTAAACAAGCTAGAGCGTCGTAAAGTAACCATAGTCTTTAAAGAATACTATTGAAAGCAGAGGATATTGATGACGGTTACCATATCTATTCCAGAAATGGTCCATCTAACCTGCCTTGTTCTTTAAAGCTAATTGGATGTCTCATGCAGTCAATATATAGCTTTCGAATTGATTAACTTCTCTAATTTATAATTAATAGTTATTTACGGTTTAAAGTGATTCATTATTTTAATCGTTCTGCTTTATAGCTTTAACTTGTTTCGCTTTTGTTTTTTCTATATCAAGCTATTTTAATTTTCTAACCAACGCTTACCATTTTACGAGAGGAATTCATGGGCCACAACTCTTACTTATCGTTTAATGATTGCTATCCTGCTAACGATTTTCTTTTCGATACCTCAGCTGCAACAATTTTCAGTGATGGAACTGAGTTCCTAAAATGATGCTAGAAACCTTGGCGAATTCCTGGCGTCAAATTAGATTTTTTCAATGTTTATATCTTATGTCTAGAGAGATAAGATATAAACATTGGCCATATTTCAGGAAACTGGACTTGTAAACTTTCGTTAAAAACGTTTTCTTTTTCTGTTCGCACCGTAGAGTGCAAAAATGAAACTGTAATTCAAGATTTAGGAAGAGTAAATACAATCTGCATTTATACTGATATAATTGCACATAAGCACTGATATAATTTTTAATAGGCATGTAATACCAATTACAATTTTTAATTACAACAAATATCTTAAAAAGAGGTTAGTTCAAGATGTATGACGCTTTTCATCCATTATTATAAGAGGTCATCGGCATCTTCTTTATTCGTTATTGATACTGGCATTACAACACCCTAAATGAGAACTACTTGCGATAATGCAACATTGCCCCATCTAATAGAGATATTAAGTGCAATGTAAAATGATATAAAATGGTAAAAGGACACTGATATAATTTTTAATAGTACGTAATACTAACTATGATTTTGAGTTACAATAAATGTCTTTAAAAACGGAATTGATGTTTTTAATTAGTTGTTGAAATTGGCATTACAATAGCCTAAATGAGAAGTAGGTGAAATAAGGGAACATTGATAGAGATAATTACATACAACAATTAATAAAACTCATTAATT
>WYDF02289905.1:0-16343 GCA_009867245.2 Adranes taylori
AATAAAAAAAAATTATATATATATATATATATATATATATATATATATATATATTATTCGCTGATCTAAAATCGGCTTTTGATAAAATTGACAGAAGATGATAGGAGAAGATGGGCCAAGTAAGCATTTCTGAGATGCTATGTATGGGTATACAAAGACTGTACGAGGAAACAAAAATAAGGGTAAAAGTAGATGGCGAGGTGTCTAAATGGTTCAGTATAAACTAGGGAGTTAGCGAAGGATGCCCAATCAATGCAAGTTTGTTTAACATTTATATGTCAGATCTGGAAAGTGTGTTGAAGAGAGACCAGGCGGGAGGTGTGATGCTTGGAAGTGAAAGAATATGGTCGGTAATCTATGCTGATGATATTGTGTGTGTTGGCGGGAAACAGAGAGGAAACACATGAAGTAATAGATCGGGTGAATACGAACATGGTAAAGAGAGGTATCGAAATGAATGTCGATAAGACTAAAGTTATGGTGTGTATTACTGGTTTAATAGAATTAATTGACTTAACCAAAGCAGGATCGTAATTTTGTTTATAACTACTATACTGTTTTTTATATTTTATTCTGTTTGTAACATAATTTGCTCTTGCATGAGATTCAGGGTTGGGTTAAGAATTCGTTGGTTCTAATTTTTATAATAAAGTACTCAGTTTCATATATTATAAACACAGAAAGGCAATAACGAATTTAAATAGTTTGGTTTATTGTTCTAGTATTTATAACTGCAAATATATGATTCGAATAATGTTGATTCTAAATATAATCCAAAATTTATTAGGCTGATCCAGTTCTCTTCTTACATTAAAAAAAATTACATAAAGAATGACGAACTAAATATGATTGTACGTATGTATTGTATTATTTGTCTTGAGCTATGAGTACGGTTCTGGAACGAAACTTCCCTTTTATACTAAGGGCGTTGAAGTTGACTGTATTAAATAAATGACATTTGGTTGAATAATATGTGGATGAAGATCGAGCGGAACATTGGCATATGTAGAACTTTATCAATGCGCTGTTGTCGTAGGATTTTCGTAGATATGCGCGCAGGTGTAGAAATGCATTGAAACGTTATGACAATAGGCTTTTTGTTGATGAATAATGATGTTGTGGAAATTGGCTAATAATCTGCGTTGACGGAATGAATTTGGCCTCTGCCGAATTCTTAAACTTGCGTCGTCCATATCTCACATCGATGTCAAGGATAATGGGAAAGTAGTATGAGAATAAGAGTAGAAGAAAGTGATAATTATTTGGGAATCGAAAGATTCAGCAGAAGATATATCGTCGGATACTTAACGTTTTTTTTTTGTTTCGTAGAAGTTGAATTTTATTTTTGTAGAATTTTATTTTTACTTATTTTATTTTCGTAGATTTAATATGTTGTTTGAATATTAGAAATTTTATTACAGCGCTTGAAAATCAGATCAATACTAGCTGCGATCGTTTCTTGGTAACCAAAAGGAATTGACTAAGTCTTATTTCAGAATAAAAGCTTTGGAATAGCATAATCGCGCAGCCATCCTAAGACAACAACTCGAAAATTGCGTCTGTGAAAATTGCCTAAGCCGATGGCTTTCGACGGCGTCTGCCGCAAAAAAAGGCGAAGTTTGAAAAAAAATCTCTGATTCAAATTTTTAGGAAGGTTATACTTCCGACCAATCAAAAGTTTCTTCCTGATACGTAGAGAAAATTGAAGGATCAAAGTTGCATTATTTCGTTGGCAGTTATGTAGTGAAATGCAGTTAGTGGTGATTTCTAAAAGGTGGTGGGTCAAACCAGAGGTGGAAATAGTAGCTTGATGCGGTCAAAATATCAATGTATCATATAGAAAACGCCTCCTTCAAAAATACGTTAAACTAATATCCAATCAGATTTGTTGAAAGCCAAAAGGGCAAAAAGCTTACCCGTCATTCAAAAAAAGTGGTGGGTGAAATACTTGAGACGATTCTCGTCGAAACAAATACTCGCCGAGAAAGAAAACGGTTATTTTAAAATGATAAAAAAAAAGAAAAATCGTTGCCTATATCGCAGACGTAAAAACTCTCGTATATTATACATCAAGGAGTGTCGCTATCGTTTTACGACCGGCGGCTTTACTCAAAGCTTTGACGCGATATATGCCGCTTGCTTCAGTAAAAATGAAAATATTGATTCTTAAGGTGTGTGTATAAGGATATGTAGGAATATATTTTGATGTATGGGCGGTGAAAGAGAGACTGAACATTGAAAGAATGGGAGTGAAATATATGAAGAGGTTATTGGGTTTAGAAAGGTGTACACCTACAGTAATTGTACTACAAGAGTTGAATGAGTGTAAAGTGTGGGTAAAAGGTGTACAACAAATAGTAAAGTTTGAAAAAATATGTTACGCTGGGAGAGGAAGAAAGAATTGTAAGACATGTCTATATAGATATAATTAGGAAGATGGAAAAGGGAGAAGAGGAAACTCAATGGGTGACAGAGCGTATAAAGATGAATGATAGGTGCGGATGGTCAATGAGTAAAGGGTACAATAGGGTGGGAGGTGATGTGAAGTGTATATAGAGCGAACGTTGCTGGATGCAGAGATTCAAGAGAGAATTGTGAGCTTAAGCAAATATAACAGAAGATATCATGAAATCAAAGTAATAGGGATGATGCCAAGGCACATGGAGGATGGGGGAAGTATGAGAGAAAAAGGATGATTGCTAGATTTAGATGAGAGAATGAGGAAAGTAAGGACAGGTATTTAATGAATGAGGATGCAGGCTGTGCGGGGATGGGGAGGATTCGTGAGAACATTGGATGGGTGAATGTAAGGATTTGGGGTTAGAAAGGATTCAGAGAATGGAAGAGGTAAGCCGGAATATATAAATGGGACAAAGAGGGGACGGTGTTAAAATAATGGAAATAGTTGTCAAAGAAATAAATAAGAGGAAAACTTGATCGGGTAAAATTAAGGAGTGAGGAAGTATAAGGTAATAATTATATAGGGTGCTATTTTTATTTAAGAAATTGTTAAATATTTAAGTTTAGTGGAATTTATTGTATTATTTTGTTAGATGCCAAATACATGTTTTTGTAATAGTAATTGTGAATTGGTCTCTAAAAGGGTGACTATGTATTGTTCGTGGATTCCTCGAAATAGAAACAGCATGTGTTGCATTTTGTTGGAGCAAAATGCGTAGAATTCATATTGTTGGAACGACAATTAAAAACTAAATGACTTCCACTAATACCAAAAAGGATATCATCCATCCTGACTATAATTTTTTTAAGCTAATTGCTGATCAGATAGTAGACCCAACTTGCAATTTTCGAGATGGGTTACCTAATTAATATACACAATTAATTCGTTTATATTTCTCTATACTTGAGTTTAAACATCGATAAAGTAATATCTATCTTTAAATATCTATACTAGTAAACAAACCCTTTTTAAAAAGGTATTTACGATTGGGTGAATATCTCGATTGTAGAAAAAATATAATTTCAATAAGTTCACATAATCAAGCCACTACTGTAATATTCTTTACAATACATTAAAATGGCATTAACATATTGTCGTAACATTTTTAGGAATTTAGTAATACATTTGAAAAGTACTTATACATTAAAAATATTCGCATAATTAAATGAACTTGTATATTGGCATACTTATCTTTGTAATAAAATTCGAATAAGCGTAACAACATATTCGATCTGCAAAGTTACTAAAAATAATTTACAAATAGTTCTAAATTCCATATTCCATACATAAAATATTTTGCGCTACGCAACGTTTGTTTAAACAAACTTTGAACTATTCCATTGCAAAATACTTTTATTATAATGGAATAGCAAAACCTTTTTGGCTGAGAAGTAGTTACTTTTTAGATCTCAGAAAGTATAGATGTAAAAAAGAAGTAATTATTTTAAATAGCTGAAAATTATTAATTATTTTGGGGTAACGTAAGAATAATTTGAATTACATAGAAGTCTTTTGTACGGAAGTAATTGAAAAGTATATTGTAAGAAGTATTTTGAAGTTGGTTTTTGGTTAAAATGGTCATAGACTTATTATCAATATTTTTGTAAGTAAGAATCTTTTTGAAAGCAAACAATGACATGATTACATTAATACCTGGTAACATTAATTCTCAAACGAATCGGTGATATTTAAAAGTCCAGAACAGCGTTTCCCAACCTTTTTGACTTGCGGAGCCCTTTTTAGAATCATTTTCTGTGAATCAATTTCTGTGGCGGAACCCCGTGTACCTACCTACCTATGTTTTACAAATAAATAGTGAGCAGAAGTAATGTTACAGAAGAAGCCAGATCTGGGCTGGAGCCGGCTCTGTCAGGCTCGCGCGAGCCGGTTGTTAAAATTTTTTAAATTCGGCGAGCCGCTTGTTAAATTACGCCTAAAACCAAAAAATAAGCCATTTTAATAGCATAAAATATATTGTTATATATATTATATATTTTATACTGTACAAAAATAAATGAAGACAATGTACTCATTTACCGTTTTTTTTTCTTCGAAATAATAGTGAGCCGGTTGTTCAAAATTTGGCAGCCCACCCCTGGAAGAAGGGGGTAGAAAAAATAACATGAAATTACTTAAAATAATCTTTAAAGTTTATTGAGACATCTTTGTTTGTATGTACTTTTGTACACAGTACACTTATATTAGGGGGCAATCAATGATAATTGCAGGCGAATTTCTCGTTCTGCATTTAGGCGATATATGTATTTTGTTTTGGTAGCTGTATATGCGGAGAATTCCGCTTCACAAAGATATGTAGCAATGCTAAGTTTGCTTTATCGGACAAGATTTTGAATTCATCTTGTAAATTCAGTCAAAACTCGGGTAGGCTTTGGTCTTGAAACGAAATTTTTAGTTCGCTGTGAGATATCAAATCTATAAGGACCTAGTATTGCGCTGAGTTTAAGCTGGATGGTTTGTTTTGTTCACAGTCAACACATTCTGTACCCACATTAAGTCATCAAGCACTTTCTCCTGAGCTGTCGGAAAATAATTCTCAAACGAGCTTTAAAAGCATCGAGATGCAACTGAATGTTTTTCTGTATTTCTTCTTGAAGCTTGATATCATTTTCATTCAGGAAGCTTTTTGTAAGAGGAAAACAATCGATATCTTTCTTTCCCACGCACTCCAACCAATACATAAGTATCCTCTTAAAAGCAGACACGTTTGCGTTTTTATCACAAACTAGCAGTTTTTCCTTGTAATGATAGATTCATTTCGTTCAATTTGCTGAAAATGTCAGCCATATAAGCTAGTTTGCACAAGCATTCTTCATTATTTAAAATTGTCGCCAATGGAGCGTTATGATTCATTAAAAATACTGTTACCTCTGCACGCAGTTCCATCAAAGGTATCAACGCTTTTCCTCGAGACAACCATCTTACTTCGGTGTGCAGCAGGAGTGCTTTATGGTGACTTCCCATATCTTCACACATTAGCTTCAAGAGCCTACTTTTGACAGCTCGCGATTTTATGTAATTTATTATTTTTATCGCATCATTCAACACCATCATAAGCTCAGAAGGCATTTTTCTCGAGGCTAGATCCTGTCTATGAAGACCACAATGTCGGTTACTACAATTCTTTGCCTTTTCTTTAATTATGACAATAGCTCCAGCATTGTGACCCATCATTGCCTTGGCACCATTAGTACATACAGGTATATTTGCACAGTTTTCCCACGGTATTTCATTAGATGAAAAGAATTCATCCAAAATATTAAATATTTCAGGCCATGTTGTGTTGGTTAGTACAGGTGTGTAGAGAAGAAGATCCTCGTGATAGCTTTGTAAGTAAACATAACGAAGAAATACAACAAAAATCGCCAAGCTGGCGACGTCAGTCGATTCATCCATTTGTCACGTCATGGGTCATATCGTAGATTCGTCTAGCAACAGTTATTTGACAAAGGAATTTTGGATACTAACTTATCAGCTTCTTCATCAAACAAACACTGCACAATATCGATTTTACAAGGTTTAATAAGAGACACTGCAATGCTATGTGCTTCACCAGCTTACACGGTAACTTATCCGGTAGGAAGCTTCATTTACTTTGGTTTCAATATTGGTTTTAAAACGTGTTATCGTAGTTTTCTGTGAAGCCAAAATTTCGTTGCACTACCTCTTGAAGAATTACACGTCTTATCCTTAGACTCCGGATGATTTCCCTCGAAATGACGCCGCCGTTTAGCAGGAAACATGGAACTATTACTCAATAGATTTCCGCAAATGAGACAAAGAGGTCGACCATCATTTGTTTCTATGAATCCCACATTCAGGAACCTTTCTTCGTATCTTCATTTTTTGTTGAAAGGCCTTTCCCTCACTGCCTTACTTCCGTCGCGTTTTGCGAACAATGATTGAAGTGGTTCTTTTGCAATTCATTGCGATGTAATGAATTGAGCTGGTTTCACTTGTTTTTCAAGTGAAACATTTTTCTTCAAAGTACTTGTTTCAAGCCAGAGATCTATGCCTAAAAGAAAATCATGCAGAAATATGAGAATAACTAACTTTATCTTTCATATACATAATTCAAAATGTCAAAAATGTCATACTGTGATAAATACGCAATAATATAATATCATAATATCTAAAATAAAGAAACAAATTTTTTGCACTTTAAAAGATTATTTTCTTTTCGAATTTTGGACACCTGCCATTTTGGACATTTTTATTATTTGTATTTTTGACATTATGACATTTTTGATATCAAGACATTTTTTGTATTTGACATTTTTGACTTGATGACCCTAATTCTTTGCATAACCCAGAATACAAAATAACACATAACATTTTTATGACAAAATAATATGTATAAAATACACCATTTTTTTAATTGAAAAAATGAGATCAGAAAAGTTCATTAAACATATCCGTTAATTAAATTATTTTAGTAGAAATTTTAAAACATCATGAAACAAAGAAAATTATATTTAATATAAAATTCCTTTTATGTTTTGTACTATAAATTTCTCTATTCACTTTTCTCTTTCACAGCTTACACTTGCATATTTACATATAGAGGTTTTACATATAGTCATATGAGGTTTTTTTCCCCGAAATACAGGCGCGTGCGTGACACCACCGCCATCTCATACGTCTTAGACTTTTGCCCTTATATATACGTATACTACGGCTAATAAGCGAAGTCATTACTTCCATGACACCGCACGCGTTGTTGTCGTCTATTCGCAGAGTATTCAAACAACAACGCATTTCGCACGTTTCGACGATGTATTATGACTCTACAGCTAGAATGCTCGTATATTTACTTCCAAGAACTCACTCGGACACTCAAATTTTCGTTCAGAATGTAATTTTCTGTTTTCGCTAAGGGCTTCGCGGAGCACAGGTTGGGAAACGCTGATCCACAGATAAAGTGGATTGTACACTTTTAGACGAAAACCACGCAATCGTTAACAGTTTGAAACATGCGGATAGTGCGCTGATATGCGAAGTTAGCAGTGGTGAGACTAACATATTAAACAGCGTACAACGTTCAGCAAAAAGTGTAATAACTGCCGACAAAATAATATTAGCACAAATAAAACTTTGTTAAGCAGTAAATGTAGAACTTTATATAACATTAATGGAGATAATATCTCTAAGCAATTAAACAATGTAAAAGAGGAAATATCGTTCAGAGGAAATATCGTATCAGAGGAAATTCAGAGGAAAAGAGGAAATATCGTATCAGATATACGCTTGAAGTGTGAAGACTACACCCCATTTAAGGAAAAATTGGAGTTAAAAAATAACCTGGTACAAGCCAAATTGTGAAGAATATAAAAAATTACAGCAGCAGAAGACACAATCGTTCCAACAAAATCAACGGTGTGTATTACACGTAATTTAGAAAGCTTCGACGTTACCGTGGGTACACACTTGTATTTAAATAAGTCTGTGCTACATAGAGTAGATGTAAAATTTCTCGTGCTCCAAAAAAGTCAGTGCCCCTCTACGACGAGAGAAAATTTGTATCCAGTGTCTTCTCTGGGCAGTATGTCTGGCCCTCACGTCGTCGGCACAGATAATCAGTTTTTTGTTGATTATAAAGCCTTTGAAATTTACTAGTCATTTAAGCCGAGAAACATGAAAGATGATCCTACAATTAATGATGTACTGTAATATTCGTATAAAAATGATTCTTATTTTAAACTGTGTGGGACTTACAAGAATAAAAGGGTTGCTGCTTTAATTTCGGGATAAACGTAAACAAAATATTTAGAATTCAAAAATGCTGTATTGCTTTTCAAAATATTCCCCATGACAATCTGCGCACTTTTTCATGCGAATAAACAAGTTTTCATAACATGTACTCCACTCCAAGAGGGTACGCTCATCACGGCATTATTAAACGTTTTAACTGCATCTTCTGGACTTGAAAAACGTTTACCACGCAATGATTTTTGTTTTTTGGAAATGTATGAAGTCGTTTGGATTTAGATCAGGACTGTATGGAGGATGGGTAAGTAATTCCACCTTTTGTGTGGTTAAATAATCAATTGTTCGTTGCGTTGTATGGGAGCTAGTATTGTCCTGGTGCTGAATTATGGGACGTATTTCATTGGTATTTCCCACTTCAGAGAAAACTTCTGGTAAACAAATAGTTGTGTATCACTTAGGATTCACTGTTCTGCGATTTTCTAAAGGGATAGTAGCGACATGTTTAGTTTGCGGTACAAAACAACCAATTATTTTCTTAGAAATGCTCTGACTTCGAGTAACTTTTGTTGGATTCGCTTAAACTTGAGACACCCAAACAGTGGATTGTTGTTTTGTTTCAGGTTCATAAGAATATATCCAACTTTCATTACCACTAACGATGTCGTAGATCAAATTTAATGTACTTGAGTTGAATCATCTGTGTTTCTTTGCATCATCTGATTCCAGACGATTTTTGAGTTAAATTATGAGGTATCCATCTAGAACATATTTTTCTTACACCTAAGTGATCATGCAAAATTTGATTAACCTATTTCATATCAATGCCTAAATTACACTGAATTTCCCTATATGTCACATGACGATTTACTACTATCATGTCTCTTATAGCATCAATGTTTTCTGCCGTTTTTGCTCCGACGAAATTTAAATAGTTGAAACACAGTTGTTCTTGATGGTGCCTCGCCACCAACAAAAGCAGTTTGTAGGTCATTCAAACACTCTTGTTCAGTTTCTGCAATCGAAAATAAAACAGAATCATTGCTCGAAAATACTCAGGATTTAAATCCATATTTCCTTTTTGATTATCGTTACTTTAAAATTAAATTGTGCTCGAACTGTTCACTAATTTAACTTCTGTCACTTATCATAAGAAATGTAAAATTTTACAAATGCTCATGCGTCAAATATCAGATAACTACAGTGTTGATATCCTGAAATTAAAGCAGCAACCCTCATATTCCACAAGCAGAGCCAGAAAAAAAGAAGAAATCGTAAAATACCTCTCACATAAAACTGACAAAAGACCAAAGAAGCAGGACAAGAAAACATCCACTAAAAGAAAATAATTATTTCTTATACGCAGTCGTAACAAAACGTAATACTTTGTTTAGTCGTTTAACTTTACTATGTCGTTTACTTTTACGATATTAATAAGTTGTATTTGTTTTTAAAATTACTTTTTAAATTATAATCCATTCTTTATATAAAGCCAAAAGTCAGTTTTATTCTTTTGCCGTATTAAATAAATTGACCCTGAACCCTGACCTGATTATAACTTGACCATGTCGTACTTTTAAAAAGTTTCTATTTTTGCTTTTAAACAATTATATAATTTTAATTGTCAAACGTAACCACTACGTAGTGAAGGGACTAAAACAATTAGAATGAAGTACTACACATCAAGCGATAGTATGGTTAAATTAAAATTAAAATAATTTGTTGTCTGTGAAATTTCTGCTGCTGTAATTTCGTATATCAAAAACAAAACCTCGTATATCAAGTTTATGAAAATTTATTTGATCCACAACCTCGTTTGTATACTAACTACATAGTTGAAACATAATTTCTGAAATGCGAAATTTAATTAAAAGACACTAAATCAATGTTAATTGTTGCCATGAAAGAACTTTTCGGGTAAAATTGGAAACGGGACAAGACTATTACTGATTTATAAATTTTTAAAGGAGCTTGTGCCGTACTAATATTGGCTTCAGTTTCATTGCACAGTTACCACTGTCACTTATACGACAATGTGGGTAAAGTACCTAACCGAAGAAATTAATGTTAAAATTTTTAGGTTATTTGTACTGGAAAAAAAATTGTGAAGCTAAAAGTGTTTGATTATTATTTTAATAATAAATTATTAAAAAAATGTATAAGGTACGAATAAAAATATGTAAATTTTGTTCATTTAATTAAGAATATTTATTTTTTATTATAGATAATAAAATACTATCGCGTCTGATCTTGCCCTTGAAAATAGATCAATCGAGCAGGAACCTTTTTTAAATGGGGCAATATCATGATTGTATACGACCGTCCCCCTTTAAACTGTTATCAAAATTTTACAATAGGTAAATTTTTATCTTACTTTTCAATAGTTTTATCATCTAAAAGTTGTTCATTTATGTACTTATGTATCTGATTTTTATGTAACAATTAGTCACCTAGGGTTGTTATTTTTTTTTAGAAAACATGGTGCGAACATACGTTCGTAAAACACAACAGCGAAAAACATATACTAAAGCCAAATTCGACGAAGCAGTAAGATATATAAAAACTGGTAAAATTCGGAATTCCATTCTACATTATGAAACTGTATAAAAAAAAACTCGTAAAATCAGTTGTCTTTGAAGTCCGACTGCGTTATCAGTGACAGAAGAGACTATTTTATTGGAATGTTTAAAGACAATGGAGAAATGGGGCTTTGGCCTTATGCATCAAGAAGTTATTACTATTTTTGGAGAATACGTTACAATGAAAGATCTCAAAAACCCTTTTAAAAACAATATACCGAGAGAAGATTTTGAAAGGCTATGTTTAACAAGGCAGAGTTAACAAGGCAGAGAGGAAAGGCAGAGTTTAACAATAAAAACCCCGAAGCTGTAGAGTACGCGCTTCAGAAAACGACTGATATGTTTATAATTTTTCCTTATTTCACTCTTTTGAAGAAAATCATGGATAAAAATGATTTTCATAATAAACAACTTATCTTTAACTGGGATGAGACATTTTTCTGTCGCGGTCCAACTAAAACCAAAGTAGTTGGTAAAATAGGAGACCCATGCTCCCGAAGTGGCCCCGGTAAACATATTACAAGTATTATTTGTTGTAAGTGTTACTGACCAAAAACTACCACCGCATATAATTTTTAAAGGAAAAAAACCTTTGGTCTACATGCATATCAGATGATGAAACAACCACTTATCCAGGTACCGGTTATTCTGGTACTAAGAACGAATGGATTGAAACGGAGTTGTTAAAAAAGCACAATATCTTAAATTGGCTGAGACAACGTGATCCGTTGGAGATGTGTAGAAAACATCAATTAATGAAGTAACTCTTTGACAAATCGTACTAATGACTGAAAGGAATAAATTTAAAAAGATTAAATTCAAATAGCGTGCCACTAATCAAATATAATAAAGAATGAAAATACAAGAAAAACACACACTTTCATTCGGCACTACACTTTTTCGTTTGTTTTCTTTTTTCCTGGCGCGGCTTTTGCGTGATCTCATCTTTAAATGTCTAATTTCGTGGAATTTTTTTTCACTAATTTATATTATTTTGAAAACTAAAGATTAAAATTTTTCTAAGCATACCTGTAGTTTATCTATCTTGTCGCGAAAGCCGCCTGTGTACTAGAAGAAAAGGTATAAAACTAATTATAGAAATTAACTTTGCTATAACGATTTTACCCTACCTAACCCTACAAGGTGCCTGATCAACACCATCGATTTGGTCTACGTATATTGATACAAAACAATATATTTGCACAAGGAAATGTATACGCATGAACTGCTTTAGAAGTATTATGATTACAAAAAAAAATGTGCTGCACTGCTTCGACTTCATGTGAAAATGCGCTAGCTACACTTTATTGAACAAATCATATGTCTTTATTTAGAAACACAATATGGTACTCTAAAGCTATAAAATATCAAGAACGCAGTTCATAACAATTGCTTCAGAAGAAATTAGAGAGAACATAAAACATCGTTTTTACGAGCACATTTCGAGATATAACAGCAGCGTTGCTTACCTTTGATTAACTTTTCATTACATAGGCACTTGAAAATCTATTATTGACGACAAAAATTCCGTCGTTTTCTATCGATTTATAGAATCAGTTCAAGTAAACCAGTAAACTTTAAAAATACAAAAAAGTCAATACTAGCGGTGATTATTAGAAATAATTTGTTAACTGTTTAGTCCATTTGTTAACAAATATTTAGTACACAAGCCATTAAAAAATATTTATTAAGGAACACAGTTTTCAGTTTTATACTACACAGTTTATAAAACTTCATTGAAAAATAAATAAACTCCATGTCTATCTTTTATATATTTGTAAAATGTACAAAAAAAACTGTTGCCGACTTTACAGTGATAGTGGACAGTAATAATAAAATCCTTAAATGAAACCAGAGGGATCTGACGTATGGAAGCTGTGCGTTCCTTATTGGATAATTTTAAAAACCATTTTGACAACCCTAGATAAACTTCCAAGAACCGATCCTGAAATGCCCTTTTCAAAAACAACGACGGAGTTTGGTCTTTTGCTACTTAAGTTTTCACATTGTGTGACATATTATCAGGAACCTTACAGGCCACCAGTGTGATTAAGCTAAGACATCATACAATCGATGAACGAACAGAACCATGGGAGTTTTACATCATTCAGAACTGACGAATTTTTCACGTAACAGTTCATTTATTGCAAGAAGGTAGCTGAAAAGTGAGGAGTTAGACCAGTAAAGTTACCAACATCTGGTTCATTAAGGCTTGAAGCAAAGAGCCATATAGGAGCGTGTAGCACAATTTAAAAATCACAATTCTGTTTCAGTCATAGATAAACTGGTTTAAGAAATAGAAAACACACTCAAAGCAAATGAATTAAATGCCCTACTCTAAACAATTTGACCAAAATTTTGAGTGCCGAAATAATAGATGCAGCCAGTCAAGGGACTTCTCATGTCTGAGTTTTCACTCAAGGGAGGTTTCAAAAAGAAAACAATTTTGTTATTCTGGAAAAAAAAACTTACGCTATTTTATATTTAACGTTTCTTTTTTTTTTTACCACTTCTACAAATTCTATTCTAAACACCTTTCGCTTAATTACAGAGTTGAAAACCAAGAGCAGGATAAGACAAAAGCTACTATCATCTTTGGCTCTCTTGACGATTGGAAGAGACAGTGATATTGCTGAAGTAACTGATACATTAAATTCAAACCAAAAAATGTAGATTACATTTTGTTTAAGTAACTGTCAAGACGATGTAATTACCGTATATCTCGCAGCCTAATGTTGAGAATATTTTATTAACTTTTCGTAGAACCGTCGCATACGATGAATGCGCGTATTTTTGACCTTTCTATTATGTAGACTCAAGTGGAACTACGTGAGTTTGTGAGTTGTTTGTTGGTTATGTTGAATTCACGTGGGTTGAATGACGTTTTTATGTTTGATGTTATATTTCGCATAAAAGGCGCTAAAATTCGGATTTTATTTTAAACCTCTAAGAAACCTTTACCTGTCCCTTTTATGTTTCGTTCACATGTTTAAATAGGAATTTCTCAGGGTTGTTCTTAATAACTATTGAATTATATTTTTGTGGTCTAGTAGTAGGTTATTACAAACATTATTTAACACAAAAATATAATTATTTAAAAGATTTTTTATTCTGAACTTAATTTATTTATTTTAAACACTTATACAATATAAATTATTACTACTATTCAACAACAAGTTTAAGCTGTTTTCTAGCGAAACTAAACGCTTAAAGCTGAAGCGTAAGTTATGCGACTAAAATTAATTGCGAACAAAAATCAAACTAACGCAGATACAGCCATGGTAATTATTTCTTAAAAATAATAATTGATCGAATTTACGTGATACAACATATGCACGCTGATCTCATAGCCTAAAAATAGCTATGACAAAATAAATGAATATTATATTATAATGTACGCAATTGCGGCAATTCTAAAAACTATCAGAAATAGAAGTATATCATAGAAATAAGCTTAAAAACTATCTTAAAAATGTATCTTTGCGCGCTGAATTTAAATCTATCTATGATCGTGTCTTCCTACTTTCGTGTTGCAAGTTGTATGCAACGAGCAGTGAGATTCAGTAACTACTGATTATTGAGAAGGGGTTGGCTACTGGAATGTTTTAATCCAAATGGCTCCCATTAAACGAACAAAATATTCTGCAAGTTTTAAATGTAAAGCTATACAATGTGCAAAAGAAAAAGGTAATCGAGCTGGGGCGAAAATATTTGGTGTAAGTGAAAGTTTGATATGTCAGTGAATAAAAAACTAAAACACTATATTAAAATTGCAGAAACATAAATGTGTGCTACGTGAAGGAAACGTAGACTGGTCTATTTTAAAAGACGATCGATTTTAGAAAATCGCGAGAACGGAGTTGTTTTAACCAAAGTAGTATTGCTTGTTTGCACTGAAATGGACAAAACTGAAACTTGGACAAACGCAAAGCGTAAAGTTTCAAGAAACTCCACGTTGCTGTGATATATCCATGAATCGGAACAATTTAGTCCGCAGCAGTTCGCAAGAAAACAAAAATTTCACAAAAGTTGCCAAAGAATTTGGATGAACATTTTTTTATTCGATAAGACAAAAAAAATATTATTCAGTATCTCAAATTGGTAATATGTATGAAACACCAGTTATGATGGATATGCTCGGCAATAAAAATGCTTGTTAAAATAGTTACAATTAACACAACTGGCAATGGAATAAAATTCCTCCTAACGGTAATTTTTAAGAAGAAAACTATGCCCCAGCTTAAATTTTCTGCTGGAATTTTCGTTAACTTTGACGAAAATGGTTGGATGAATAGAAAAGGTATTGAGTTGTGGAGACAACATATCTGGAATACACGACTCGGAGCTTTAAGAAAACTGAATGCTCTGTTAGAAAAAAAAAACCTAAATCATTACTAAAACTGTGTAAAATGGATATGGCTGTTATTCCTGGCTGAACTTCGTTGGTGCAACTACGATAAAGTATTATTTCGCAAATATCACGATCTTACACCGACATCACGATATTACACCGACCATATACACATACGTGTGTAATTATATGTCTTCGCGGAAGTATTTTCGCGATACTCTTCAATTCAAATACACACTTACTTTTCATTTCCAGCCTTTGCAATGACAGGGGTAGCTCTGGTCGCAAGTTCGCTTGCACTTTAATCTGATTGGAGAAGATCTTATGATTTCATAGAATTTCGACGGGGATGCAATACAATATTGTTTTGATAGTTTACGAGTGAGCATTGCGCAGCGATTCTATATATAATTCACCACTAATCAACATAATTCATAGCAACAATTGACCATTAATTGACAAAACTTATTATTGCAGAGAGAGCAAAAATCGCACTCTTGAATCTGGTTTTGTTCAAAGTAAGCGCCACCAACAAATCACTTATTTTATTTTATTTAAAATTTAGATTTAATTCAACAAAGTCAGTAGTAAATTTTTATAACATCAGGTCAGATATATACATATGCAGCAGTCACTAATTTTCTGCTGAATCTTTCGTACTCTTCACTCAATTATTATTTCATTCACGCACCGAGCCAATGGAGATGTCAAACATAGAACTCCTGAAGCACGTGAAGAGCAACACCGTCGATTATTCCGCTATTACTCCGGCGACAGAGTAGCAAAATTAATTTTTTTCGTTGCAAAGTTACATCGTATCGTCAACAATTTATTCACACAATTTTCATATCTTCGTCATGTCAACTGACTGGATCAACCTACAATACCTTCGTTAAACATTCATCATTCAACCATTAGATTCTACCAACATACCGGAGAAGTAAACGAAAAACTGAAATCCAAAACTGGCAGAAAACAATCAGGAACCAAATTAGTATCATATATCAAATTTCTTTAATCAAATTATGAATGAGTGACTTCGCTATTTTTACTTGCTATTTTGCTAATGGAATATGGTATGGAATCGCCTTAACAATTTTTACATTATAAATAGAAGCTATACATTGTCAGTAAATTAAAATCGCGATTAGTCATATATATATATATATATATATAAATCAATATTTGTGCAGAAAATAGATGAAATTTGTTCTATAATATTTATAAC